>NW_019104816.1:0-21651 GCF_001995035.1 Momordica charantia | reverse complement strand
GAGGACAATATCTTGTTTCTTATGCAAGGGGCATCACCGAGGGATTGACCACGAGATTAAGCTCATTCAAGAGGCTAAACCTCCAGCAAAGAATGCTTATTGGATGACACCACCTGAGCTAGCTGAACTCCGGAAACAGCTAGACGAGTTGTTGAATGTTGGGTTTATCCGCCCGGCCAAAGCTTCTTATGGATCCCTAGTGCTATTTCAGAAGAAGAAGGATGGGACGTTGCGTCTGTGCATTGACTACAGAGCCCTAAAAAAAGTCACAGTTCACAACAAATACCCCCTCACAATCATAACCGACTTGTTTGATCAATTAGATGGAGCTAAATACTTCACGAAATTGGATCTCAGGTCGAGCTACTACCAAGTGCGTATTGCAGAAGGCGACGAGCTAAAAACTACTTGCGTAACGAGGTATGGGGCCTTTGAATTCCTTGTACTGCCCTTTGGATTAACGAATGCCCCTGCCAAGTTCTGTACGATGATGAATCAAGTCTTTCACGAGTACCTCGATCAGTTTGTAGTGGTCTATCTAGATGATATAGTTATATACAGCCCAACGTTGGAGGAGCACCAAATTCACCTAAGATTGGTCTTTGACAAACTAAGGCAGAATCTGTTGTACGTGAAGAAAGAAAAGTGTGCGTTAGCACAAAGGCGGATCACGTTCATTGGCCACGTGATCGAATAAGGGCAAATCAGTATGGACACAGACAAAGTAAAGGCAATCCAAAAGTGGAGAGTTCCTACTTCTGTGACCGAGTTGCGCTCCTTCTTAGGGATGGCTAACTATTACTGTCGATTTATCAAAGGATTCTCAAGGCAAGCCACCCTAATGACAGACTTACTGAAGAAAGAAACGACCTGGATGTGGTCAAAAGAAAGTTAGAATGCCTTCGAAGATCTAAAGGCGGCCATGAAGAAAGGCTCAGTACTCGGGCTAGCAGATGTGACGAGACCGTTCGAAGTAGAGACTGATGCTTCAGACTATTCGTTAGGCGGCGTTCTCCTTCAAGATGGCCATCCTATTGCTTATGAAAGCCATAAGTTGAACAATGCTAAACAACGTTATACCGTATATGAGAAAGAAATGTTAGCGGTCGTACACTGCCTTAGGTCCTAGAGGCAGTACTTGTTGGGCTCACGCTTTGTTGTAAAAACAGACAACAGCCATTTATCACTTCTTCAATCAACCGAAGCTAACATCGAAGCAAGCCAGATGGCAAGAATTGTTAGCCGAGTTTGATTTCAAGTTCGAGCACAAGGCAAGAAAGTCCAACCAAGCTGCCGACACTCTCAGTCGAAAAGGCGAACATGCGGCCCTGTGCATGTTAGCCCACATCCATACCAGCAAAGTGGACGGGTCGATTTGTGATCTCATTAGAGAATATCTCTAGAGGGACCCCTCCGCCTGAACTGTGGTCAAAATGGCTAAGAGCGAGAAGACTCGTCAGTTTTGGGTTGAAGGGGGCTTGTTATTTGCAAGAGGAAACAGACTATATGTGCCAAGAACGGGGGACTTGAGGAAGAAGCTCCTACATGAGTGTCACAATACTCTGTGAGCTGGCCACCCGGGGTGGCAACGAACTTATGMTTTGCTGAAAAAGGGATACTTCTGGCTTAATATGCATGAGGATGTGATGCAGTACACGAAGACCTGTCTTATCTGTTAGCAAGATAAGGTAGAGAGGACGAAGATAACAGGGTTGCTTGAACCCCTACCGGTTCCTACGAGGCCATGGGAGAGTGTACCACTCGACATCATCTCCCACTTGCCCAAGCTAGGGGAACACGAAGCCATTCTTGTCGTTATTGATCGATTTTCCAGGTATGCAACTTTCATTTTGACTCTGAAGACATGTTCCACCGAGCTGACGGTGCAATTGTTTTTTAAACATATAGTGAAGCTATGGGGAGTTTCGACGAGCATCATTAGCGACAGGGATGGCCGATTTACAGGGACATTTTGGACTGAACTTTTTGCTATTCTGGATTCAAGCCTAAACATTTCCTCGAGTTATCATCCGCAGACCGATGGTCAGATAGAAAGATTCAACAGCATGCTCGAGGAATACTTGCGTCACTTTGTAGATGCCAGACAAAGAAATTGGGTACAATTGTTAGATGTGGCTCAATTTTGCTTTAACGGTCAGTCGAGCTCTTCAATAGGGAAGAGCCCCGTTGAGATTGTATGTGGAACACAGCCGTCTATGCCGCATATCCTTGACCACCCATATGCTGGGAAAAGTCCTCAAGCCCATAATTTCTCAAAGGAACGGAAGCAGACGATAGAGATTGCTCGAGCGTACTTGGAAAAAGCTTCCAAGCACATGAAGAAATGGTCCGACCGCAAGCGTCACCCCCTCGAGTTTCGAGCGGGTGACAAAGTTCTTATCAAGCTGAGACTAGAACATATTCGTTTTTGAGGGCGCAAAGATCAGAGACTCGTGAAGAAGTACGAAGGACCAATAGAAGTTGTTAAGAAGGTGGGAAATGTCTCATATAAGGTGGTGTTACCAATTTAGATGAAGATCACCCGGTAATCCATGTGAGCAACTTAAACCCCTACCACCCCGACCCTGGAGATGACAGCCGCAATGCTGTAGTACGACCCGCCATCGACTTGAAACTGAAGGAAGATAAGAAAGTAGAAGAGATCCTTGCAGAGAGAATTAGAAAGGTGGGGAGACCCGTTCGCAGAGTTCGAGAATTCCTCGTCAAATGGAATGACTTACCTGATGCAGAAATCAACTGGGAACAAGAAGAAGACCTTGAAGCTTGGAAGACGAAGATCGAAGACTTCAAGCTGTAGCAGTTGACAGGGACGTCAACCGTTTAAGTGGGGGAGAATGTTGTGGGCATTATTGTCCAGGGTGTGTTACCCATGGTCGCATGTTCAAACCATCCTCACCACTCGCTTTACTTTCATGTCTTTAAAGCGTTCTAGTGTATTTGTTTGTATCGGGTTTTTGAGATTGTAGGTGGTATTTGGTCGAGCGGCTTTGAAACTAGGTGTGTATTGGTAAGATATCTAAGCACGCCAAATTTCAAGCCAATCGGAGTTCACACAGGGCTTATAGGCCACCGAGTGACTCCTCGCCACTTTGCACATCTACACCTGCCACACCAAAAATGCCTTAAAATGTACTATAAGGGAGATCAAGTAGTCATCAAACCTCCCCCCTACCAAGCGTTGTATACTTTCTTGCAATCAAGCATTATCGGTTTTAAAACAAAACCGTTTCTATTATAAATTAGAGGTTAAGCCTTTTTGGGAGGTAGAAAAAGTTACTTTTGTAGACCGTTAATGGACTTTCTTCCTCGAGCACGAAGTTTGTGACAACACGAACAATTCTTCATGAATCCAATGTTAGACACCACCATGAGATTACCTCGCTTTTTTTCTGGGATTAAGAACTTGGATTATGGGATTTTGATTCTTGGAAAAGGGAAAACCCAATAATTTTTTTAATGGTGGTATGGGGAGAGTTTGTAATGTGCAACTTTTTCCAAGGCAAAACTCAACCCCAAAAAACACAGAACTCGTGTGTTTTTTAGGAATGACGGAATGAGGGAGGAGAGAGGAGAGAACCCCAGACTCCACCTCAACACTTCCCAACAAAACTGATGGGGGTGTTGTTAATTAATTAAATTAAATAATTAATTTAATATATATAGTTAATTATATTTAATTTAATTTAATTAATAATAAATTAAATATTAATTAATTAAATCACATTTAATTAAATTAATTAATTTTTTAATCAAATTCAAATATACATTTCCCACATAACTGATAGTATTTAATATGAATTTAATTCACATTAAATTTTAACCTATAGTTCCAATTCACATTAATTTCCCGTAATATATAGTTTTATAATGAATCATCATACATTTTATTAATTTTTTTCATACACAATTAACTTAAATTCCGTTTAATTAAATTTGAACAATTCAAATTGCTTACAAGATTTAATGTTTCTAATTATCCTTTACGAGCTATAGATCAGGAGCTCTAATATTGCGAGATTAATTGGTTAAACTCATTAACGACCTTATCAACATACGTTAACTACATGTTACTCCACTAAAAATCCATAGCTGCACTCTTCTCACTATATAATATTTATGTGTCCACGGATATTGACCATTAACGGCAAGTCAATCATTCACGAGTATTCCTAACCATTGATGGGTCAAATTACCGTTTTACCCATGAGTTACATCTTACTCCTTAAATATGACTGATCCTCTAATGAACAACCTGAAGGGATTAGATCCTGCAGCGGAAGCGCGTAAACGCGTGTGCTTCGATCTTGATTTAGAATTACAACGAAGAAAAGACATAAACATGAATAAAAGAAAGTTATTGAAACATACCTTTGAAGACACTTATTCAATGTAGACGCCAACGCCACCAATAAGACTTTCCTTACTATCCTCTGGATGTTAAGAACTCGGTTTGTGGGAACCATCTTATAATTGATAGGGAGATCAAGAGAGAGAGAGAGAGATTCTCGTTGGAGTTTCAGAAACTCAATCAACCAAGGACCGGGGAACAAAAACGAAGGGGAAAACCTCCGTTTTCATAAGGGAGGAAGATGTTGGGTGTGTTGCCCTAAACTCGTAGTTTGTATTTATGTAAAAACAAATTTTTATTCAATAAAGTTATATTCAATAAATTTGTTGTTGAATTCATAGCAATTATTTAATCCAATAAACTAAGCATCCAAGGTCATTGTCATGTAATCGGGATAGTATATATACTGGGTATATATTTTATATACCCTCGATATACAAGTGGATAATGTCCCGGGAATAAACTAAAGGGTCTATAGTATATGGATAAGGCTGGGTACCTTATCCTGACAACAATATGGATACGACTCACTTTGTAAATGTTATAGACAACCCGATCCAGGTTGTTTGTGTAGAGCATGCGAATGAGGGTATTCTATACAATGAGTTTGCATAAGACCGGACCACGAAATAGTCGATCTTTAGATGTAACGTCGTTTCTAACAGATTGTTGTTTCATAGGAAGACCAGACAACTCATTCTCAATCCTGAGTGAGTTATGGACTCCTACCCATGAGGCCTCGTCCTTTGATATGTATGGGTGAGAGTGGCCCGAGTCGCCAACTCAACATCTATTTTTGGGACGAGACCAAGTGGGAAGCTTGGAACATAACTTCACGAGAAGGAATTCACTATTCTCCGACTTTCGGGGAGTAGATGAGTGTTCTCTTAAATTCTAACTTCGAGACTTGAACAAGGGGCCCCACCATCTCACTGACTCAAGAGGGACTTTCGGTTATTGGTTAGACCACTGGTATTTAAGGAGTAAGATGTAACTCAGGGGTAAAATGGAAATTTGACCCAGCTTAAGGTACGAGCACTCGTGAAGGATTGACTTGCCATTCATGGTCGCATATCTGTGGGTAGGAAAATATTCTACAGTGAGAAGAGTACAACTGCAGATCTTTAGTGAAGCGACCCGTAGTTAACGAATGTTGATTAACTCGATTAATAAGTTTGACCAATTAATCTCTCATAGTTCGAGCTTTTGATATGTAGGTCCATTATGTCCCCTTGCTAGTTCATAACGGGTAAAATGAGGATAAAGGTTTTTGAAGAATTTTAAATGTTCAAATTGTTCAAGAGATTATATGTATATTGATACATTATAGTATATGGTTCATTCTAAATTGAAACTATAAATTATGAGAGAAATTATTTGAATGATATTCAAAATAAAAATCAAAATGAATAGGATTAATATTAAAACTATAGTTTAAAAATAATGTGCATAAGATGTACATTACAACTATAGGCTATACGAGAGAAATGTTTTAGAATATGGTTTTATTATGATAATAAATAATTAAGTGTTAATTGTTTATTTAATTGATATATATACATAATTAATTAATTGTTAATGAGATTAATAATTAATTAATTGTTAATTAGATTAATAATTAATTAATTGTTAATTAGATTAATAATTAATTGACTAATAAGATTAATTAATTATATATGTATTAATTATTAATATTAAATAAAAATAAAACATTGTCGTGCTTAATTGGAGTGGAGTGGGGGGTTATTGTTGACGTGGGGCAACTCCCCACGTCATTCCTGATTTTGTTGAAGATCAATGCAAAACTCGGAGAAACTGACAATTTTTCCCAAGCATTTTCTCAAAAGAAAAACTCTTTCACAATACCTTTTTTTTTGTGCTTCCAATCTTTGCTCCCACAAGCAAGATCTTTGTTCCCAGATGATAGCGGGAAGACTGGTGATGCTGAAACGAATTAGTATTCGTTGATAACTCCTTGAAGAACACTTCTTCAAAAAGTGAGTTGTCATTGTCTCTGTTTTTCCCCATTTTTGAATTGTGGTTTTTGTTCTGAAAAATTCAAGAACAAGATCATCGTTTTCGCTGCGGGATTAACATCTCATCATAAAAGTGATTGGGAAGTCACAACTTTTTTTTTTTTTTTTTGCAAAGGAAGTCACAACTTCCCCACTCACCACTTCCCCACTTCCCACCATGGGAGGTTTTCCTTCCATTTCTTTCCCTTTTTCTTTTATTTTAATTAAAATAATAATAATTAAATCTAATTTAATTAATTACAAACAAAATTATTAATTTAATTTAATTAAATCTAATCCAAATTAATATATCACATTAATTTAATTAAATCATATTTAATTGAATTAAACTTAAATTAATCAACTATATTAGAACCAAATTCTAATATTCATCTCTCTAATAAATTTAAATCCAATTCAAAATTAACTTTATATTATAATATATCAAAATACATTATATCAATTGCATCTCATACAATTAACCTTGATTCCCTTTAACTAATATGAACAATTCAAATTCTTTTCAAGACTAAATGTTCTTAACTATCCTTTACGGGCTAGCAAGGGAAACCTAATGAACCTATATATCGGAAGCTCAAATTATACGAGATTGATTGATTAAACTCATTAACCATATTAATCAACATTCGTTAACTGTCGGTCACTCCACTAAAGACCCACAATTGCACTCTTCTCAGTGTAGATTATTTTGCGTCCATGGATTTTGACCATGAACGATAAGTCAATCATTCAAGAGTGTTCGTAACCACAGATGGACTAAATTACCGTTTTACCTCTGTGTTACATCTTAGACCTTAAGTATCGTTGATCCTCTAATGAACAACCCGGTTATGGTCCAACAGTTGCACTCTTCCAATAAAGTGGCGTTTGTCGATACAAACACTCTGTTTTCTTGAAGGTCGAAAAAGAGTCCACCCCTCGTCTCTTTATGGTAACCTATGAATAGACATACTTTTTAACAAGGCTCATTTTTTTTTGGGTGGGTCACGAGCACGTGTGCCGGACAATCCCGAATGCTGAAGTGACGTAAACTAGCTTTATGACCCTTCCATAGTTCAAAAGGTGTTTCATAAACACTTTTCACTGGAATTACGTTCAAAGTGTATACAGCAGTCTCTACTGCATACCCTATAACGAGTTAGGCAGTTGAGCATAACTCATCATTGACCGACCCATGTCTAACATTTTTCTGTTTCTCCTTTCTGATACACCGTTCTGTTGATGTGTACCAGGGACTGAGAGTTGAGATGTGATTTCATGTTCTATCATATAGAACTGGAACCTTAAGTCCATATACTCTCTACCTCGATCGGAGCGAAGTGTTTTAATGGTTTTACCTAATTGATTTTCAAATTTGGTCTTGTACTCATTGAACTTTTCAAAGGATTCTGACTTGTGTTACATTAAGTATAGATAATCACACATTGAATAATCATCTATAAAAGACATGAACTATTCATACAGTTAAATAAAACAATAATAAACTAATGATCGATTCCCCGGCAACGGCGCCAATTTTGGTAAGGGTTGTCGAGGCCCTCCAAAATAATTAGTGATTTTACTAAATCTAACTTGTAGAAGTGAGACCTAACCAATGAAATTAATTTCTCAAAGTTAAAAAATGGGGGGTTTTGTAATTAAATTTTGAAATTTAAAAAGTTAAACTAAAAGGAAAGCAAAAGTGAATCTTACCAAATTTCCAACCCAAAGGTGTGATTTTCATCCCATTGTAATCTTGATCGCAGACTTTACATAAAATTGATTTCTTAATTCAAGAACTTAGTCTACTTGCTTGAATAGCCGTAGTAAGTTTTAATTCTCCTAATTTAATTAATTTAGACCAAGTATCAAAATTAAATCTTATTAATTAATCAATTGGGCACGATAACATTCCATACTGATCAAAGAATATCAGTAAGGATAATGAGAATGACTAAATCAAAATCAATTAATTTGAGATAGATGCAAGTTAATTAATTTATTCCCTTTGTTTCTATGGAGTCTATTATGCAAGCTATGTAAACATGGAAAAGCCATAAATACACACACACAAGCCAATTCCTTGCTACTCATTTCAATCATTCATGACAATTATAGATCACAAACTCATGGATAGCAGTAGAACAATTAATATGAATTAAGACATCAATTTAATTAATATAAACTGTTGATAAATAATAAGAACAAGAAACAAATAATACTTGAAAAAGAAGAAATCTCTATCTAACTTGAGCCTCCCAAGCTTACAATCAGACTTGTATCATCCTTAAGTTGGAAGAATTAAAGCCTAGCCACTCATGGTAAAGGGAGAGAACTCGAATTTAGGAGAACAGAGTTTTCGTTGGAACTTGGATGATGGATCTCCTAATAAGGCTTCTCTATTTATAAAGATTAATTTTATCCTCTTTTAAAAGGAATTATTTCTAATACGAAATTCATAACTAATTGGGAATATCTTATTAGAAGGAAAGAAATTAAATAAAAGAATTCTAATCAATTAAGGATTATGTTTCCTACTTTGATTATATCTCTTTATTTACAAAATATCCTAAAAATTCATAATTCTCAAATTGAAGCATCTCGCCATAATAATTGTGTCTATATTTTATCTGTTGAGCTCTCCCCAATTTTGGTGAAGTCTGTATTATCCTCTAGAAGTCTCTTTAATTATTCTCGAATATCTTCAATCCGCCACAAAATGAAAAATTATAATTAAATTCAAATATTTAAACATAATAAATTGATCAAATGTGAAATAAATATATAAAATATGGATGTATTTTGCATAAAGTATGACATATAGTTTAAAATGCCACCATAGGTTAAGCATTATCATGCATCATATATGTATAATTCTTGTAATATATGATAGTGTGATTTCAAATTTTCATGGATAGTGGATATAAGTGTTATGTTAATTAAATGTAAATTGAAATGGATTGAGCATGACATTACTTTAGCAAATATAAGTGTTATATTTATGAATGTCATAGATGCATGCATGATTATGGGTTAATTTCTTTATTTTATGAGAGTTATAAAATTGGTTAATCGGAATTTAATTAAAGCCTATAAGAAAAGATTAATATAAAATATTTCTTATAAGCAAACTTTTTCTAAGGGAGGTTATGTCTAAGGTTGATGTAATTAAGCTAACCGTAAGGAAACACTTCTACCTGGGAACCAACCTGAGAGTTGAATTAGTCAATATTTTATAGCATCCAATAATGTGGTAAGTTCGTTAAAGTGTTTAATGAACTAAAACATCAGTGTTGAATAAATCCAATATTAAAGTTATATTGTACAAACTTATAAACTTATATAATTTCATTTAGCCTGATTTTACCTAAGTCAAAAATCCTAGTTTTAAAATACTAAATGGGAGGATTAGGTATATATAAAATATACCAAATATATAAAATATATGTGGTATATAAATATATATCATTTCCTTCACATTCTCCGTATAAGTTCACACTGTGAGTTCCATGCTCAGCCTCGTGTCGTCATAGGTGCGGCCTCCCTACGGATGGTGTTTGCATGGTTCAATACAAAAGTGAATGGAGAAAGTATTTATAGTAAGTGGGAGAAGTATGTGTGACAACACATCCTACGGTCTCCTCAATTGGTTTGCATCTTGAGGTTTCATACACGGCCTGTGTGTCGCCCTGAAGCGACCACCCTTACATAAGGTCTTATATATGGAGTCAAAATAAGAGGAAACTTCATAAATGAACAAGGTTTCTAAGGTATTGCACCAATATTGTCTTTCCCTACGGCGGGCTTATTGAGGTGGACCTCTAGGGTCTAAAAATTGCAGGTCACACTTATGGGAAGTTGTTAAGTTAGTTAAGAACTTAGGACCAAACAAACAATGACTAAATGTTATAGGAATAAGAGTTATTATGGTGTAATATTAAGTTGAGAATGTATAAATTCAGTGAATGAGTAGCTGACTGCCCCACGATAGCTGTTGCTCTAAATCATTGAAGCATCGTTGCAATAATTTTGATTGTTAGGGTATATTATTACCTTGCTAAAATTTATTAGGTTTAGTGGGTAGTGCAGTAGTCTAATATAAAGTTGTTTCGATTTCAGCATGGCTACTTCTATTATTTCCTTGGTTGCCGCCGAAAAACTTAACGATGAAAATTACACACAATGGAAAATTAACCTTAACATGATACTCGTGTTACATGATCTTAGGTTCATCTTAATTGAGGAGTGTCTTCAGGTTTCCCCGCCTAATGCAGCCCGAGTGAATCGGGATGTCTATGACAGATGGACCAAGGTCAATGATGAGGTCAAAGTCTACATCTTGGCAAGCATGTCTGATGTGCTGGCCAAGAAGCATGAGAACATGGTCACTACAAGGGAGATCATGGATTCATTGCAGGACATGTTTGGACAACCATCCGTTTAAGGTTGGGAGTTTGTTGGGTTTTTTTCCCTAAACTCGTGGTTTGTAAATATAAAACAAATGTTTATTCAATAAAGTTGTTATTGAAGTTTCTTTTAGAGTTGCATTAACCAAAATCAAATAAACTAACATCCAAGATTATGTCATGTAACTGGAACATTATATATTTAATATATAGGGTATATATTTTATATACAGTGTATATATATACAACATATATTCGATATACAGGTGGATAATGTTCCAGTAGTAACCTAAAAAGTCTATAGTATATGGATAAGGTTGGGTACCTTATCCTGGTAACACTATTGATACGGCCCACTTTGAAATAGTTACAAATGACATGATCCAGGTCGTTTGTGTGGTGACATGAGAGTGGGGGTATCCTATACAATGAGTTTGTATGAGACCGGACCGCGAAATAATTAATCTTTAGCTGTAACACCGTTAACTAGTAGATTAATATTTCAATAGGATAACCAGGTAACTCGATCTCAATCCTGAGTGAGTTATGGACTTCTGCCTGTTAGGCTCGTCCTTTGATTTGCATGGATGAGAGTGGTCTGAGTCGCCGACTTAATATGCCTACCATTTTGGGGACGTGACCGAGTGGGGAGCTGGGAACATAACTACACAAGATGGAATTCACTCTTTCCCGATTATAGAGTAAGTAGATGAGTGTTCTCTTAAGTTCTGACTCCGAGACTTGAATAAGGGGCCCCACCTTCTCACTGGCCCGAGAGGTACTTTCGGTTATTGGTTGGACCATAATCGGGTTGTTCATCAGAGGATCAATGGTACTTAAGGCATAAGATGTAACATAGGGGTAAAATAGTAATTTGACCTAGCTGTGGTTACGAACACTCGTGAAAGATTGACTTACCGTTAATGGTCAAAATCCATGGACGCAAAATATTCTACAGTGAGAATAGTGCAACTGTGGGTCTTTAGTGGAGTGACCGACAGTTAACGAATGTTGATTAATATGGTTAATGAGTTTAATCAATTAATCTCGTATCGTTGGAACTTCTAATTTGTAGGTCCATTAGGTCCCCTTGCTAGCTCGTAAATGATAGCTATGAACCGTTAGTCTTGAAAACAATTTGAATTGTTCAAATTAGTTAAACGGAATTAAGGTTAATTGTATGAGATGCAATTAATATAATGTATGTTGATAGATTATAATATAAAGTTAATTTTGAATTGGATTTGAAATTATGAGAGAGATACATATTAGAATTTGATTATAATATAATTGATTAATTTAATTAAATATGATTTAATTAAATATGATTTAATTAAATTAATGTGATATATTAATTTGGTTAAATTAAATTAGATTTAATTTAATTTAATTAATAATTCTTTTTTGTAATTAAATAAATTAGATTTAATTAATTATTATTTTAATTAAATTTGTTTTAATTAAAATAAAAGAAAAAAAAGAAAAAAAAATGGAGAAAACCTCCTTAATGGTGGAAAGTGGGGAAGTGAGTGGGGAAGTGCTGACTTCCTCCCCCCCGAACGTCGGTTGATAGAGTTTCCAAAACTCTAAATGAGAAAAGCTCTCTGTCGATTTCTCAATATCCCTTTCAATTATAAGACGGTTCTCACAAAACGAGTTCTTAATATCCAGAGGATAGCATAGAGGACTTTGTGGTGGCGTTGGTGTCTACATTGAATAGGTGTCTTCAAAGGTATGTATCACTAACTTTCTTGTTATTCATGCTTATGTGTCTTTTCTTTGTTGTAATTCTAAAGCAAGATCGAAGCACACGTGTTCGCGCGATTCCACTACGGGATTCGATCCCTTCATTATTAACTTGTCGTTAATGGTGGTACATCCGTGGACACGAAAATATTCTGTTGTGAGAAAAATGCAGCAACAAGATTTTAGTGGAGTGACCCGCAGTTAACAAATGTTGATTAACTCGATTAACGAGTTTGACTGATCAATCTCGCATCATTAGAGCTTCTTATTTGTAGGTCTACTAGGTCATCTTGCTATCTTACAATGGGTGAAACGAAGATTAAGAATTATGAAATAATTTTAAATGTTAAAATTACATAAGGTAATACATATAATGTATATTGATAAATTATATAAATATATGTTAGTTTTTTAAAGATTCAAAATTAATACTATGTATGTTGAGAGTGGGCGTTGATGTCATGGAAGCGGAAAATCTCTATTTTCTACATTTTGAATTCCCTTTATAAATTCAAAAGGAGAAGGTATTCAGATGGTCTTGGGATTTCTCGTAGATTAAGGAGAAAATATCCTATATTCAAATTGATAATATATCCCAGTGGTCTTTAGATTTTTGCTCTATGAGTAAGCTAAACCCTAAATTAATGCTAAGAGGCTAAAAAAATGTATCGACTCGCTTACTCTCTCTATCCCTTGAAATTGGATTCCACAATTTGGATTCTCGATCGAGAGACTTAGCGAGGAAGATCGAGTGGTGTTGTCTCGTTGGGTTTACACGAAGAAGAATCTTCAAGGGTATATTTTTATGTGTTTGAAATTTCAAAATAAATTCAAAAACGCGTTCTACTGCTTCCGCTTCGGGATTGGCATCTTTTAATTATATACGCAGTATATTAAATATATACTCTATATCTGTTATATACTGATCCAGTTACATGACATCACCTTGGATGTTAGTTTATTGGATTTTGAGTTAATGAAATTCTAAAACAAACATCAATAACAACTTTATTGAACAAATATTTATTTTGTATTTACAAATCATACATTTATGGTATAAAACCCAACAGTCAATATATCCTCAACGCCATCATCATGTATGATGCATGAGTTTCTGTTCGACCAACGTATCGGTTAGGTTGTGACACAATCCTCCCACTACGTCGAGACACTCTCAACTCTTGAGATGGATGTGACTAACGTGATGTACTAGCACCATCAAAACAACTATTGTTTAAGTGTCAGCATCATTAACAACACTTGTTGATGTATTTGTAGCTTAATCGTAAATCTCATTCAACACAATTTTGGTTCGTGGTTTATGATCCCTCAAGTGGTATTCTTCCAATAATGTAGCATTTGTCGATATAAACACTCTGTTTTCTTACGGATCAACGAAGAGTCCACTTCTCGATTCCTTGGGGTAGCCTACGAATTGAGTAACTTTTGAATGAGATTCCAGTTTCTTGGGGTTTGTCACTAACACATGTGCTGGACATCCCCACATTCCGAACTTACGTAAACTAGTTTCATGTTATCTCTAAAGTTCAAAAGATGTTTTAGAAACACTTTTTGAGGTAACTGTGTTCAAAATGTGTACTGCATTATCTATTGCATAACCTCAAAATGAGGCAGACAACTGAGCATAACTCATCATAAATCGAACAATGTCTAATAGGATTCTATTTCTTCTTTCTGATACACTGTTCTGTTGAGGTGTACCAGGTGATGAGAGTTGAGGTGTACCAGGTGTCGAACAATGTCCTCCCACTTGCATGTCTCCACATGAACGAGTTGGGATTCAATCGTTAAAAGTGGGTCGTATCCAAAGTGTTACCAAGATAAGGTATCTAACCTTATCCATATACTATATACCATTTTAGGTTATTACTGGAATATTATCTACTTGTATATCTAAAATATATTCTATATTACATATATACACTCCATACCAAATATATACCCTGTATATTAAATATATACTGTATATCAGTTATATACAATGCCAGTTACATGACATAACCTTGGATGTTAGTTTGTTGGAATTTATTAATGCAATTCTCACATAGCTATGTTATTAAATGACACAATTTATGTGTGTAGTGTGTCTGACCCTACTAGCCGGGTTACTTATTGTGTATTTTAAATACTCACTCTTTTTAAAATTTTTTTTATGTAATGATAATAACATATGAGGTGAGTGACGGGCTGTTTGTTACGTGTGCCATGAGAACCGCATCAACATAATTTTATTTCCACATCCCATATTGAATTATGTGGAAGTGTTTTATTTTAAAAAGTTAGAGATAATTTTATCATTTTATTCATTATTTAATTATTGTTTTTTAAGAAATTGTTTCATTTTGTTTTGTTTGTTTTTTATCGTATCTCATATAAAGGTTTCTAGCTATTTCGTAAGTTATGAAATTTTAGCTATGACGTTCATAGTTGTTACCATTTTTTTTAATTTAAACGTTAAAAACATGCATGTAGTAACGTCCCTAGTTAGTATAAGTCCAAAAAGTCGGGTCGTTACAGTTGGTATCAAAGTCCAAGTTAATGTTCCTGTAGACTTGCTTACATCGTAAGCATTAGTGTGTCAACAATGCCAGGCACGCAAACACCTTGTCACCGTCAGATATGCCTTTTGTTTTAACAATATTTTTTTTTATTATTAGAAAAAATGTGTAGTATGCATAAATAACACGCATGATTATGTTGTATTGTGATGAACAATGTGTTTTACATTTCATGGTTGTGACAATAGACTAAGCTGGACTGTGTCATGGTTATTAGATTATGGCTCCACGTAGAAGGGTTTATGTGACATGGGGAAGATTAGGTAGAGGTGCAAATGCTGAGACAATAGGGCCAACAATGATTAATAAACCTAAAGTCAGACAACGATCCCACTAGTGGGTAAAACTCTTGGACAAACAGAGAATCCTCCAGTGGTTCAAACCTTCGATTAGACGAAGAATCCACCAATGGGTCAAACTTCTAGACAATCAGAGTCCACTATAGCGTCCTTAATGATGGAGGTCTTATAGATACTTGTTCAAACTGCTGTCTCTAATCAAACGGCTCAATTGACTGAAGATCGAGGGAGCAAGCCATTAGAAGCTAAATATCTACAAGAATTCAAGAAGTACGACCCTCGCTCTTTTGACGGACTATTTGTAGATTCCACGTTGGCAGAGGCTTGGTTATCCTCGATAAAGACTATCTTTCGTTATACAAGGTGTCCGGAGAAACAAAAAGTGCAGTGTGATGTCTTCATGCAAAAAGATGATTCCCTTTTATGGTGGGAGTCTGCACAAAGGTCTATCGATCTTGGTGGAGGCCCTATCACARGGTTATAGTTTAAGAAGGATTTCTTCCTACAGTATTACCCAGCGATCACCCGATTCAAGAAATAAGATGAGTTTCTAAACCTGAAGCAAGGTAACAGATCAGTGGATCAATATGAGAGGAAATTCACAAAATTGTCTCGTTTGCCCTTGAGCTAGTAGAAACAAGGCCAAGAAGACCGAATGACTCATCATGGGCCTAACAGATGAGATTAAAGGTTTCGTGGCAGCTCTCTCTCCCACCAGATTATGCTATAGCACTTTGAGCAACTGCATTGATTGATAATCGTTCAACAAGTAAGTCCCAAGTGCCTTTAGAACTAGGATCTTCCACTGGACAGCAAATGAAGTTTTACCAAGCATCTTGTAATCCAGAACAACTTCAGGATAATTTTGCCACGATGAACCAAGCTGAAGGTTAGAGACAGCCGCCTAATCGACAACAAGGCCCTAACTATGAAAAACTAGTATGCAATACTCACGACAAGCATCATGAAGGGATGTGAATCCCGGAGCGGAAGCGGACATTCGTTCATGATTTTTGAGAAACAAAATCAAAGGTGTGAAGAAGTAAATACAGGGGAAAGTCTTTAACTTTGAAGAACTTTTATTCAACGAATTCCACTCAAACACAACCAAACGATCTTCCGTGCTATCCTCTTGGGTCTTGAGAACACGCTTGTGGGAGCATTTCTTTGGAACGAGAGGGAGTATTGAGAGAGAGAGCTAGAGAGAGATTGAGAGTTATCTTTTTCTATATTACAGAACAGTTCTGCAACAAAAATAAAAAAGAAAAATGACGTGGGGCATACTAACTTCCAACTCCGCTTTGCAGGGGAGTTTAATATTAATATTAATATTAATAATATATATATATATATAATTAATATATATATATATATATAATTAATTAATCATATTAATATTAATAATATATATATAATTAATATATATATAATTAATTAATCATATTAATATTAATAATATATATATATAATTAATATATATATATATAATTAATTAATCATATTAATTAATTATTCATCTAATTAATAATTAATTGATATATATATATATATCAAATAATTAACACTTAATTATTTATCAGATAAATAGAATCATATTCTATAGCATTTATCTTGTATAACCTATAGTTCTAATATACATCTTATGCACATTATTTTTAACCTATAGTTTTAATATGAATCTTATTCATATTAATTTTATTTGAATCTCATTCAAATAATTTCTCTCATAATATATAGTTTTAATTTAGAATTAATTATATATTATAATGTATCAATATACATATAATCCCTTAAGTAATTTGAACAGTTCAAATTCTTCCAAAAACTTGATCCTCGTTTTACCCGTTATGAACTAGAAAGGGGACTTATGGACTTATAGATCAGAAGCTCCAAGGATACGAGATTAATCAGTCAAACTCATTGACCGAGTTAATCAACATTCGTTAACTACGGGTCACTCCACTAAAGACCCGTAGTTGCACTCTTCTCACTGCAGAATGTTTTTGTGTCCATGGATATACGACCATTAATGACAAGTCAATCCTTCACGAGTGCTCATAACTCAAGTTGGGTCAAATTACCGTTTTACCCCTGAGTTACATCTTACTCATTAAATACCACTGCTCCTCTAATGAACATCCCCGTTATGGTCCGACTAATAACTGGAAGTCCCTCTCGGGCCAATTAGAGGGTGGGGCTCCTTGTTCAAGTCCTAGAGTAAGCATTTAAGAGAACACTCATTTACTCCCCTAAAGTCGGGGAGAAGTGAATTCCATCTTGTGAAGTTATGTTTCCAACTCCCCACTCGGTCTCGTCCCCAAAATGGTAGGAATGTTCAGTCGGCAACTCGGGTCACTCTCACCCATACATATCAAAGGACGAGTCCTCACGAGCAGGAGTACATAACTCACTCAAGATTGAGAATGAGTTGCATGGTCATCATAAGAAATATCAATCTATTAGTTAACGGTGTTACATCTAAAGATTGGCTATTTTGCGGTCCGGTCTTATACAAACTCATTGTATAGGATACCCTCACTCGTATGTCTCCACACGAATAACCTAGATCGAGTCGTCTGTAACCTTTACAGAGTGGGCCGTATCCATAGTGTTGCTAGGATAAAGTACCCAGCCTTATCCATATACTATAGACCCTTTAGGTTATTCACGGGACATTATCCTTTCATAAATCAGGGGTATATCAAATATATACCTCGTATATCAAATATATACCCAGTATATATACTGTCTCGATTACATGAAATAACCTTGGATATTTAGTTTATTGGATTTTGGACAATGCAATGCTATGAATTCAACAACAAATTTATTGAATAAAACTTTATTGAATATACATTCGTGTTTACACAAAATACAAACTACGAGTTTAGGGCAACACACCGAACACATCGTTGGGCGCGTTTTTTGTTAGGAGCTAGAGTTTGTTTTAAATGTGGCAAGGAAGGACACATTGATAGAAATTGCCATGAGGACAACACCCCAGTTGATGCAAAAGAGCCTACTAATATGAACCAATCAACTTTACCTAAGTAGACTTGAAAATATGACAAACTTTAGTCATTACATGACATGGAGTGAAGAGTTAGATTCAAAATAACATGTACAATGCTTGTTTTTTGAGACAACGCATTGATATTTGTTTGAGTTATATTTGATTGACTAGTTTATATATGATTTGTTGGTAAATTAAGTTTAGGTTAGAATTGTAAATTGTTGGGTTAGGTTTTGTTAATGTGATATATCAACAAAGTATGTTGATCTATCTAGTAAATCAATAAAATGGATAGATTCTAACACCCCGTATTTTTTTTATATGATATTTTTGTAGTTGAAATGCATACGCCGTATTTTTTTTAAAATAGAGATCTTTCCAATTTAGTTTTTTTATTTGTTCTTCTTATCTTTCCTGAAAATGAAATATAATATTTATTAGAGAAGTTTGGATTAGATAAAGTAGATTAAAAAAAAATAAAAGGAAAAAAAGATAAAAGAAATTAACAAAACGAAGTAAAGATTGGCCACGCTTTAGAATTAGTTAAAATAAATATCACAAACCTTATGTTATATTTTTACGTTGTCATACATTTTTCCCTTTTCTCTCTCTCTAAAATTTTCATCTTGCAAAACAGTTTTCTTTTCTCTTTTATGGTGCACAACCATCCAACGTAAATCAATTACTCATCAACGGTAAGCTACGAATAAACGTTATGTTTGGTGATCATTATACGAAGTGATAAATTTCTTCAATTAAATTTTACTGTCTTTAATTCTAGTTATTTTTTGGAAAATTTGTTTAGGCCGAGCTAGTAAATTTCGTAGATTGAGCCAACATTTATTTTGGATCACTATTAAGGTAAGTGGCTCTGCTTTCATAATGGCCTTATGGCTAGGGTTGAAAATTTATATGATTTTTTAATGGCCATGTGATGGATGCTATTTATAAATTTAATGTTATGTCAATTGTTGCTGCATTAAAAAAACATAATTATGAGACCTCCTCCGTGATCTTTAATGTGAAAATGTTTATATATATATATATATATATATATATATATATATATATATATATAAATAAATAAAGGTTGAGGACCCATTGTAATGCACAAAGTAGACTAAAATTGAGGACCTAGGTGGGTTAGACTTGACTCTACTGACTGGGTGCCAACTACAATCAGTTGGGGTATAGTCTCATAGGAAACCCACCTATGTACCATAATGAAGTTGGTATCGTCTGTGTAGGGGTTGAGTTAATTGCTCACATCGACCAAAAGAAAAGGGAAAAGAAAAAGGAAAAGATAAAGTAAAACGACATTGATGAATAAAGAGTTAGGTCCCACATAGTTATATTATTAAACGATATAGTTTATATGTGTGTATGCACACCTGACCCTGTTAACTGAGTTACTTACAATGTATTTTTAATACTCCTTATTTTTCTAAATTTTTGTAGGTAATGGCAAAAACATATGAGGTGAGTGATGAGCTGTTTGCTAAGTGCGACATGGGAACCTCGTCAACATAATTTTATTTCCATATTCCATATTGAATTACGTTGAAGTGTTTTATTTTTAAAAAGTTAGAGAACGTTTTTCTTTTATTCAAAATTTAACTAACTATTTTGTTAGTTATGAAATTTTAGCTATGACGTTTTTATGTATTATCATTATTTTTTTATTTAAACATTGAAAGCATGCACGTAGTAACGTCCGTAGTTAGTATAAATCCAAAAAGTTGGGTCATTACATTAGCTACAGAGGAAGAGTCTTCATCATCCTAATTTGAGTATTTACAAGAGCCGCGTTCATAAAATTTCCACGTACCAGTGACCACACATAAATATTATGAGATAGACACGATGGAAAAATGAGATTCTACAATTTAAGGTTCATCTTTTCATGTTCACTCTAAACTTTGCATTAGGGGAAATTAGCATATACGATGAAAAACTAGGAATAAACTAATTAGCATATCAATGTAAACCTAAAAAGAAACCAGAGCTAGACCGAATTTCAATGCATAACAAGTAAACTGAAGTAAGAACAACAAAACAAAAAATAAAATTGTTATGAAAATAAAAGCAGGCAGGGGAAACCAGTCCCCTTGGTCATTATTTTTCTTCACTACCAACGATGGAGTCACCCGTGGATTAAGATGCTATAGCAACGACAGCGTCCACTACGTAGATTCCCATTCCCCTTCATCTTCGAGATGCATAGTCACTTGCATCGCATACGACTTCAAATGGTTTTGTCCAATATAGATTATTCATGATAAGTGCATTGATGACTGCCTCTTTGAGAGTATTAAACGCTTGAAAACAACCTGTATAAAAGTCAAACATTATATTATTTTCCAATTGAGAACAAAGTGGTTTTGAATTTTTAGAAAAGTCTTTTATAAACCTTCTGTAAGACTTCTTTAGATGAGCTGTTTGCTAAGTGCGACATGGGGAACTCATCAACATAATTTTATTTCCATATTCCATATTGAATTATATTCAATTTGCTCTGATACCAAAGGATAAGCGCCAATGTTGTTCGAGTTTACAAAGCTAGAGTTTCTTCTAGGATCCTTGCAAACTCTCACAAGAACAACTAACTTACCAAATGATTCCAACCAAGAGTAAGGTTAGAAGATGAATCACTCTAAGGTCGGACTTAGAATCTACGATGGACACTCCTAGATCCTAAGACGACTCGCTCCAGAATTAGCTTGATCAACACTATTCCAATGAATCGGTTTAACATCAAACCTAAAGAAACATTTGAAAGAAGCAACACCAAATGTGTTAAGGAACAAAAGTTCTTGAATTTCAATATGTTTAATCTAAAAAACAAGGTGATTACAAGACTTTAAATGGGCAAAAGGGTCATTCAACATAGGAACACCAAAAGCCTTTCAAAATACTACGTAATGCAAATTGAAGAAAAGAAGACATACAAATTAAAACTTAATTGCACATCAATCTAGACGACTAAATGTGGATCAGAAAACGTAGGATTGCTTTAAATTGTCTTGGAAATAACATGTAGGAGGAGCTTCACGTTTGTATGAGATTTGACAAGCTTTGACAACACAAACTCCCAAGGGGTGCAATCTGCCAAGGAACCTGTTCACAATTTTGAAAACTTTTTTTGTCCTCCGTGCCATCTCTCAAAATAGGCAACTTTTCCCATGCCATCTCTGCTCCATTCTCTTTTTGACTCATTGAAGTAA
>NW_019104815.1:134035-146025 GCF_001995035.1 Momordica charantia | reverse complement strand
GTGTGCCCATGTGTGATATTTGCATGTTGCTTGTCGTTGTTATCATTTAGTAAACGTTATTGTTGATAAAACTGTTGATATATCTTGGGAAAATTATGTGGTTGTGTGAATAAATTGTAGCCAAGTWATCTTRGATAAMTATGATTRAATAGTTGTTATGTTCTAATTGGTTTTCATGATGAAATATGTATACCRGTACTATAMTCTGTTGTTTCGAAAGCATATTGARTATTTATGAGAAGTCGGTTGTGTTTGAGGTATGCTGGGTATCTATCAATTATATTTTGGTTAAGTTGTTGGTTGTGCCTTTTCTGTGAACGAAGCCTGTTAGAGCTGTTGGATCATGCTGGACTATTTTGAATTGATTGGTTTTTATATATGATCATTTTAGGTATCGCATGTGGGACTGTTATGGGATTGTTGATGCATGAGGCAAAGCGTAGTAGCAAGTAGGACTCTTGTGAGAGTTTTGAGACATAATAAAGTAAGTAGCACGGGGGCAGGTGTGTGCGTTGATGTGTGTTAATAGAAATTGTTCTTGCTGATTTTACATTATAAACATGTTTCTCTTATTATTTTAATTGTTGGACAGGTTTGTGAGGTCGATGCTGTTATTGTAACTTGCGGTTATTTTATATATTGGATATGTATATGACTGGTATTCATGTTTGTTGTCTGCAACTTTAGGAACTTACTGATATTGTATGGTTGGTTGGAAGTGATTAGGATTTGTTATGTTGTGGAAAGCATGTTATGTGAAGAATGTCATAGGGTTGTTTGTTGAAGCTTTGTGTGCGCTATGCTGYGAGCASGTTGGTTGTTGTCAAACTTTGTGTCATTGAGACCCGTGATGCATTGAAATCTTACTAGTGGTTGTGTTGTTGTTGGGCTTTGTGGTGGTTGGTGTTATTAGGGAAGTAGTACTGAAATTCTGGTTGGAGGCTAGAAATGATATGTGGAGTTATGAAAGTTACGAAGTGAATGGGTGAGTGTCAAGGCCTCGGGTATAAATGGTCGAGGGCTGATACGTCACTAATTGGGTATCGAGGCCTCGGGTATAAATGGTTGGGGTCGATACGCCAATATTGGATAAAGATGAGCGTCAAGGCCTCGGGTTAATGTGTTCCTGGTTGTGGTTGTCACCGAATTTTATAGAATGTGTCTATGTTTGAATGCATAATGTGATGAAAAGCATGACTGTGAATGTTTCATGATTTGGTTGAGCATGATGTGTGTGTTGATCCTTTAATAAGCATGACACGTTGTTCCTTGATAAGTATGCTGTTTGTGCGTGACCCTTTAGATAAGGGCTGCTTACTGAGTACTGTGGTTGTACTCATCCCTCTTTTCCCCTCCAGTTTGCAGGTATCGAGCTAGCTCTTAGGATGGTGATGGCGAGGAAGAGGCTTGATCGGAAGGACCATTAGCTATGCTGCGTGCAATTAATTTCTTTTAGTTAGGATAGTGGTGGCCATTTAATCCTGTAGTTGAGTTGGTAGTGGTTGGTTTTGTTTAGTTTTATTGTCTAAAGGATGTTGTAAGGTTGCCGATTCATTATTATTTTAGAGCATTAATTTTCTTAGCCTCTTGAACTACGGGATTGTAATCTACTTAGGATATTTATGAATACATTTGTTTAAGTTGATCGTACTTGAACTAGTTTTTGCTTCATTGCCATTCGAGATGTTAATATTCATTTAGTGGATGGTTTATAGTTAGTAAAGGTTTCCTTGAAGGGTTTGGTTAATGTGAAGTCGGTATTAAATGGTTTATCTGTATAGGATGTGAGTTTCTCTTAAAACTTTAGAGTTGCTGTTCTAATTGTTCAAGCTCTCGTGAGTGTTGAAAATTAAAGTAGCGCAGGAGAAGCGTGGTAGCTTTATTGCTTAGTATTGTGGTGAAGATAATTCTCTTGTTCATGTGAAAATTTTAGGTAGTCTTAGTAACGGTCCCTGTTTGGAAAGGGTGAAATTCCTGGGTCGTTACACTACAGTAGCAACAAAGTTGGGGTCAGAAACATTCAAACTCGATAAAGAAGGGGACTTACCTTTTGAAGAAGAAGATGAAGAGGACTCTTCCGTGGCCTCATTAGGGACATCCCCAGGACCAGATGTTCCTTCTTGCTCTTTTACAAGGAGCTCCTCATCATCTTGCTGCGATTCGTGCACCAGAATTCGTACTCTCATTTCATATTGAGTAATATCGTCATTGTCTTCTTCGTCCTCAAACTCATCTTCATGCACTTCTTGGGGTAATTCTCCATGATCTTCATTCTCCCTCAATGTCCAATCTTTCTTGTGCTGCCCCACTGGTTCCATCATCCTCCAAAGGATCTTCTCCCCCTGCTTCATTCAAAGCCACTAAAATTTCGGCAACTTTTGACGTTGTCTGTTCGTGTTATGAATCATAAAAAACTAGGGACTTTTTAGTCAAGATAGGATCTGGAAAAGATGGGGACAAAATACCTTGTACAGTGGCCGGTGGAGTTTCCTCCAAAATTGTGCCAGACGCAATTCGGCAGTGTATTTCGATCGTGGCCGAATCTTAATGCTCCAAGGGCTCTCTGTCGTGTTCTGAGTCTCCACTAACTTGTTCTTAACCTTCAACATTCATAGCAATAGTAATGGAAATAGGGAGAGGGATAAATACTTCTAAAGATTCGGAAACGGGGTTATCTTGAGAAGAATTCAACCTACGACGTATACTCATACTATTTAACTCAAGCTGAATCTCTTCACTCACCTTCTTTAAGTTTTCCATGAATTCTTGCCATTTTACATTTAGTTTTGCAATCTTGGCACAAACTCTCTCATTTTCTTTATCCCTAATTTCTTTCTTTTTATTTACCATGTTCGCTCCTTCATTAAGCTTAGCTATTTTTTCATCTAAAACGGTACCTCTTTCCTCCAAAGATTGATTTTTTCGAAGATAGACCTTACTAACTCCTAATTGCTTCTTACAATCAACTCCTTTGTCAACCCTAGCATCATGTGATTCTATATTGATTCTTTCAAAATTTGCACCACCTATGGATAGATTTCTCTAGGGTTCATTCTTAAAGCTTCCTCATATTTTCTTCTTTGTTCCCTAGGATAAAAAACTAGCTTTTTTTGAGAAATCCTAGGAGGTTCAAGAGGAATCATATCTGGTTTAGTTGGTGGCGGCAACAACACCCTCTTCTTCCCCTTCTTTCTGTCGCAAGGCTTGGAAAAGGAAGGGCCTTCCATGGGTTCTTTAGCTTGCTTCATGATCAACAAAGAAAACTCCTTCAACCAACCCTAAATGTGCTGAAAAAGAGAGGGAGGTGAAAAAATTTTGGGATTCCTGAAGATTTCTTCGAGAAAAGATTGAAAATAGGTGAGGGTTTTGGGAGGTAAAAATCGAAAATGAGGGTTTTGAAACTTTAGGGCTTTTTCTTTTATGTTTTAAAACATATTAAAAACATAATTTGGTTTAAAGTTGGGCCTCTAATTTAAAAATAACCTAAAGCCCATTTAAACATAACCCACAATAAGCCCACGAAAGCCCTAATCCATAACTCAAAAATCAATTTTTTTTCTCTTAAATTGTGTATGGCGCAATTGTGACGTGGGTCAAATCTTGATCCTCAAATGCAAAAACCAAAATTATATTTGGAATCTAAACAAAAAAGCCTTAAAGAAAATGTAAAAATTTCGCAAAAAGAAGACAAAATTTTATTTACATAAAAACGCCCTCAACACCAACCGAGGGATTATTTTCGCTGTTTTTTCATGGATTTTTCAATAGTATAGAGGTTTTGCCTCTATCAATATGCTCACCAAAGTATTTCTTAACTCGATGCCCATTTACTTTGAAAATATTACCTTTCGAATCACTTAAATCCACAGCTCCATGTGGAGAAACACTTTCAACTACAAACGTGCCTGACATTCTAGAATTAAGCTTACCTGGAAACAACCTTAATCTAGAATTGAACAACAAAACTGAGTCTCCAGGTTCCAAATTCTTATCCATTATTTTCTTATCGTGCCATTTCTTGGTTTGTTCTTTATACATCTTAGCATTCTCATAAGAAAACTGACGAAACTCATCAAACTCATGTAACTGTAGCAATCTTGCATCACCTGCAGCAACATAATCAAAATTTAGTTTCCGTGTAGCCCAAAATGCTCTATGCTCTAATTCTAACGGAAGATGATATGCTTTACCAAAAACAATGCGATAAGGGGACATGCCTAAAGGAGTTTTATAAACAGTTCTATACGCCCACAAAGCATCGTCAAGTTTAATAGCCCAGTCTTTCCTATTCACATTCAAAGACTTCTCTAAAATTGACTTTATTGCCTTATTTGATACCTCCCCTAATCCATTAGTTTGAGGGTGATATGCAGTAGCAATCTTATAATGAATGTTATACTTTTTTAGCAAATTACTCACTGCTCTATTTAAAATGTGTGTGCCCTCATCACTAATCAAGCATCTAGGTGTACCATATATATTAAAAATAAACTTTGGCAAGAAGAGAGAAACTACCTTGGCATTGTTAGTTCGGGTGGCCAGAGCCTCAACCCATTTCGAAGCATAGTCAACGGCCAAGAGAATGTAATTCTTACCGGATGAAGGTGGGAACGGACCCATAAAGTCGATGGCCCAAACATCGAACAACTCTACTTCCAATATTGGGTTTAAGTGCATCTCAGGTTTCCTTATCAAGTTACCTGATCTTTGACAGCGGTCACAACCTTGAGCATATATGTGAGCACCTCGAAATAGGGAAGGCCAAAAGAAACCACTTTGGAGGACCTTTTGCTGCAGTTTTATGTCCAGCAAAATGTCCACCATATGGTGATTCGTGGCACGCCTCCATAATCTCCTTCTGTTCATCCTCAGCAACACACCTGCGAAGAATATTGTCAGGTCCTAGTTTAAATAAGAAAGGTTCATCCCATCTATAAAACCTAACATCATGAAAGAACTTCTTTATCTAGTGCTGACTCAAATCATTAGGAATTATATTGCTAACCAGATAGTTCGCATAATCAGCATACCAAGGAACTTCAGAAATAGTTAACAGATGCTCATCAACAAAATGCTCTTTTATCTTACTATTATCATGCTGCAAAGAAGACTCTAGCCTAGATAAATGATTTGCTACTTGGTTTTCTGTTCCTTTTCTATCTTTTATCTCTATGTCAAACTCTTGTAGCAATAATATCCATCTAATTAACCTAGGCTTAGCTTCTTTTTTAGCAAACAAAAATTTTAATGCCGAGTGATCTGTAAAAACTATCACTTTGTCCCAATCAAATATGAATGAAATTTATCAAATGCGAAAACAATAGCTAAAAGCTCTTTCTCAGTTACAATATAGTTTAGTTGACCACTATTCAAGGTTTTACTTGCATAATAAACATGATGAAGAACTTTACCTTTTCGTTGACCCAACATCGCACCTACAGCAAAATCACTTGCATCACACATTAGTTCAAATGGCAAGTTTCAATTTGGTTCAATTATGATAGGTGATGAGCAAAGTGCATAAGTGTCTCAAAATCTTTCAAACAATCTTTATAAAAAACAAAGGGTCGATCCACTTCCAACAACTGACACAGAGGTTTAGAAATTTTCGTAAAATCATTAATAAAACGGTTGTAGAAACCCGCGTGTCCTAAGAATCTTCTAACACCTTTTACAGTAGTGGGGGGGGGGGGGTAATTTGGAAATCAAGTCTATCTTGGCCCTATCGACCTTAATTCCTTTCCCTGAAATTCTGTGACCTAAGACTATGCCTTCACGTACCATAAAATGGCACTTCTCCCAATTAAGAACAAGATTAGTCTCTTCGCACCTTTTTAAAACATTCTCTAAATTCTCTAAACAAACATCAAACAACTCACCAAACATAGAAAAATCATCCATGAATATCTCTACAAAGACCGAACGACATCCTCCGAAACGCAAATGTCCCATAGGGACACGTGAACATAGTCTTCTCTTAGTCCTCCGGAGCTATTGTAATGTGGTTGTAACCAGAATGCCCATCTAAGAAGCAATAGCACTCCTTCCCTGTAAGATGATCAAGCATTTGGTCAATAAAGGGTAGTGGAAAATGGTCTTTCCGAGTTACCTTGTTTAGGCGACGGTAGTCCATACACACTCTCCAACCAGTCACAGTCCCATCGAGATCAACTCGTTGTAATCGTTTGTAATCACCGTCATACCACCCTTCTTGGGAACGCATTGAACCGGGCTAACCCAGCAGCTATCAGAAATGGGGTAGATCACCCCGACGTTTAACCATTTTGTTATCTCCTTCTTTACCACCTCTTTCATTTTGGGGTTGAGCCTCCTTTGGCACTCAACAAAATTGGTGGCTTCTTCTTCTAGGATGATCTTGTGCATGCAAAAAGTTGGGCTAATTCCTCTTATGTTCGCTATGGTCCATCTAATAGCCCTCTTGTACTTCGTCAACACCTGCAAAAGCAAAGATTCATGTTCATTAGACAAATACGAAGAAATGATAACTGGTAAAGTATCGTTTAAACCCAAATAAGCATATTTTAGATGAGATGGTAGGGGTTTATTCTCCACTTCTAGAGGTTCAATGATGGAAGGTTGCAAGGCTTTCAAATCAGCTATTCTCGGCTACAAAAGCTCAAATTGCTTAAATGATGGCTTCTTTTTTTGCGGCCTTCAAATCTTCTTCTAAGTCTTCCACAATCATTTCCTAGAGTTCTTCCATGATTACCCCTATTGTAGAGCAGTCCTCGACTTCATCCGGGAGTCGCATCGCATCAAGGACATTGATGGTGACTTGCTCATCATTGACCTTTATAATGATCTCTTCTTTCCGAATGTTGAATACTGTGTCTCCAGTTGCTAAAAACAACCTCCCAAGAATGATCGGTACCTCAAAATCTGCTTCACAATCCAAAATTGTGGAATCAGCGGGAAAAATAAATTTATCGACTTTAACAAGCACATCTTCTATTATCCCTTCTGGTTTTTTAATCGACATATCAACTAGTTGCAAAGTACAGTAGTGGGACGAGCTTCTCCTATATTTAATTCTTTAAAGACAGAAAGAGACGTAAGATTAATGCTTGCGCCTAAGTCACACAATGCTCTTCCTAAGTTCTTACCACCTATTGAGCAAGGGATAGTGAAACTACCTGGGACCTTACATTTAACAGGCAATAGATTCCCTAGAGCATCACTACTACATTTTGTTAAGGCTATCGTCTCATGCTCTCCTACCTCCTTACGCCTAGATATGATATCTTTCAAAAACTTAGTGTAGTTAGGCATTTGCTCTAAGGCATCTATGAGAGGTATATTTATATGCAACTGTTTTAGAATCTCAAAGAAAATCGTAAAATGACTATCCTAATGTTTCTTAACTAGTCTTTGGGGGAAAGGTGGAGGAATCTCAAAGTTGTCTACCTGTGGAGTAGTGCAAGGCAGTACTTGCTTACCTTTCTCGGCCTTCTTACCTTTCTCTTCTGAACTTACGGGTTCTGCTTTCTCTTCTGGCTGTGGAGTGGAGGTAGATGTAGGAACAGGTGTAACTACATTGGTTCCTTCATCTGGAAGTGAGGGTTCATCATAACTTAGTCCACTTCTTGTGATGACCACCTTATACTACTCCTTACCTTCACGATCTCACTTCGGATTCTCCGTGTGTCCTGGCAAGGTACCTTGTTGTCTAGATTTTTGGTCATTCGCTATCTGCCCCACTTGCATCTCCAATCTTCTTATTGCAACATTAGTTCTTGTCATGAAGTCTTTCACCATGGCCTCCAAACTTGCATTGTTACCACTTTGCTGAGTGCTACTTTGTGCTCTTTGTTGATTGTACTATTGTGGCAGCAACGCTAGTTGAGTGGGAAAACCAGGATGAGTGTAGTTTTGCTTGTATTGTTGAGCCGGTGCTTGTGCATTGCTACTAGCTACTCCTTGGTTACTCCAAGAGAAGTTTGGATGGTGCCTCTAACCAGGGTTGTAGGTATTTGAATATGGATTGAAATTCCGCTGGGCACCTTGACCTACATAAAAAATAGACACTGGATTAGCTGGACAATTTTCATATAAGTGGTTAACACCGGAATAAACACAAGATATATCTGAAATTTGTAAAACAGTAGAGGGTTCAAGAATCGTTGAAGTGCAGATTTGGTCTCCTTCTCCATTGTCAGCTGTTTTAACATTTGGTTCATAGCCGCCATTTGGGCTTGCATTGAAGTTACTATGTCTAACTCAAAGACTCCAGCTGATACTTGTTTCTTTGGCAATGACCTTCCTATCTCTCCTTGGTCATTAATTTATGTCATCTTGTTCAAAATGTCAACAATCTCATGGGACTTATTGCTTTTCAAAATCAAGTAAAGTCGTGAAATGGTTCAAATATGCAATTGTGATGTATGAAGAAAAATGTGATGAATGTTGTTGTTTGGGGTTTTAACTAACAAGCAGTGTAGTAAATCTCAACCTCTTTGCATCTTACCTTAGTTTTGATGTAAAACATGGAAAACACACTTTGTTGCGAAAATGCACTAGGTGCAATTCTAGCTTTTCTTGGGAAACTTAGTTCTACTCTTTCACTATCGCTTTTGGTTACTGCAGAGGCTAGGGTAACCTACAATCATATGTCTATGTGTGATTACAACCCTAGAGAATAATTATCAACTCACATGCATTATGGGTCAGAGGGTCCATGTCTAGGACCATATTTTATACGCTTATGTCTAAGTCACATCCCATATTGGTTTCCTACTATTTAACCTAACTCACCCTTCTCAGGGTTGAACATTAATGTACAAATCAAGTTCCCACTGGCCAAATGGAAAAAATAAGTAAAAAGAAGTTTTAGAAACCAACCCAAAAACGTGCTAGGCGCAATTCTGGGTAAATCCCGAGCATGTTAATAATCAAATCATTTTGACTAAGGCATTCCACAAAGAGATTGATAACTAATTTAGAACATATTTAAGGTATAGAAAATACACGAAAACATAAAGGAAAAATTTTTCATTGAAATAAAACGAATAAACGAGTCGTACAATGAGTTCTAGCTTGACCCTCTTCTCTCTCGAGCGTGAGGGGAGTGTAAACTCACTAAATAACGTAAGCATAACAGAATAAACAATGAACAAATTATAGAACTTGAATTAAAAGCAATAAAGTACGAAAATACATGGAAATAATAACTAATACTTGGAATGGATGATTTGCAAGTGGAGGGATGACTTCCTTAACCTTGGGTTGGTTGAACTCCCCACAATTTTAGGTGGAAATGAGTTGAGATTCACCTAACAAACCCTCTTGGACTTGGACTCATGGTTTTGAGTTGGTTTAAACATGTGGGAAATGTCCTCCTTGCCTTTCATTAATCAAAACGTGCGTTTTACCAATTTGCTCTCCAAAAATGCACCAGGACATGCTCCAAGGTCGAAAAACGCTCTCGGAGAGCCTCATTATGAGAACGGAGATCCTCGATCTCCGTCTCCAACTTAGCCTTCTCCATATCAAGTGTGACATTGGTCTTATAGAAAAAATTGGCCTTGTCTGCATGACTGTTGGCGTAACTCTCCATATCAGCCAGTGTGCACCGTAAATGTATAACCTCAATGGCGAGCTCATCTTCGCCAAATGGAAAGCCACTGCTGTCGCGTGGAACATCATCGAAAAAGAAGTGTTTCCTTTTCCTTCCCATCTTTAGAAGTGAAGAACAATGGGCGAGGACACATTCCTTTCATGGGAAGAACTCCCCTACCAACGGAGGAGGAGAACGTTTGTAGTTATGGCATTAATTCCTAACCTTAACTATGAATGTAGAAGACGAACCATTAGGATGTACGTCATACGAAGGCTGGCGCGCGTGATCATGTGAGGGAAACACGAAGGGACACAACCTGATAGGGGGTACTCCCACGTTCGACATCAGTGCCACAAGCACGCGCTGCTAACCAAAACAGCGCGTGTGTCGCCACGACGATAGACAGACTGACGGAAAAGGAGAAGTAAGAAGAGGATGACGACAGACAAAATGTGACCCAAATCTCGAATGTAAAGGGAGAAGGGGGCGAGCCCTAGACGTTCGATCAACCGTCCAAGTGTCGCTTCAGTTGAGGCGTGTCACTCCACTTCCCTTAAAATACAAAGCGACATATCGTACTGCAGAATGTATTTGCCTCGAGACGCATGCGGCATAATGACAAAATAGATACCAAAGTGCAGTTACTGCCACACAAACCAATGACGAATCCCGACACCTCAAGAAAAGGTAATTAGTACGCTGTGCCATACGAGGATGACACGTAGCGCCGTGCCACTGTCTATCTTTGCAACACTCAAAGTTGCCCCCGAGTCTAGACCACCTACGTGGCATCTGCTCGGTCATGCGTAGACCCTTGGAGACTTGATGATACGATCATATTTGGCACGAAGTCCTTGGAACAACATCATGAGAAGAGGAGAGCACCACCGCACACTCAACTACGTAAAGTGCGCGCCAACCTCGCATGGACACACCCCATGCACGCACGAAAGCACCCTCTGCGCGCGCGCCTACGCCACCAACAGTGGGCTAACCTCACAAGACGTTGCCCCGCGCGTGCCCGACAGCTTCCAGTGTTGGTACGAAAATGTGTTCCTTATGTCCAATTGTACACACTCTCGTTTTAGCAAGTAATAAAAAGTTCTAATCCACAGGGAATGTTGACTACACACTCTAACAATGTCTCGAGAAAGCTAAAATATAGATATAAACAATTCTTGGACAACACAAACGAACAGAATGTCATAAAAACTAAAGAACTACTCTGCACACTGACTATTGCAACTCACACCAAAGTCGGGTTCAATTAACTTCTAACAAAAAGGTAATTAATGAATAAAGTTAATTAACTTCTTCTTAACAAGGTAAGGGGGAAGGTTTGAATGTGAATTTCCCTTGGTTGCTTAAACAATTATGTAGCATTAACAATGTGAGTACTAGCCAAACAGACATGGAGCCTTTCCAGGTTTCCCATATTTTCTGCTGTTAGGGTTTATCAACAAACTTACACAGCATTTAAAAGCAGTTTATATCTATGCTAGGTGAGCCCTATTCCTAAGCCCTCACTTTCTAACACATGCAAAATCTAGCACGAGCTGAAGTTTATCACTCCTCATTACAATTTTCCAAGAGTTAACAAAGAGATATTCCAACAATGTGATCAAGCATGCTGAAATTAAGGTGAAGCACAACAACTCAATACCCATTCATCATTAATACCGACAGCACATTATTTAGCTCAAGAAAAGAGTTCACAATCTTTCCCCCTTACAAATATGTTTAGCTATGCACAGTCATGAAAAAAAAATAGAAAGAAAAAAACAGAGTGACACAAAGCGACAATGGGCGCAAGAGCGAAACAGAGGAGCTGAAGGTTCAGCTCTTTCAGGGTCTCTCTCTCTTTCCTCTATTCTAGCAACAGCTTTGGAACTTCACCTTCTTCTTGTCTTTCTCGAACTGGTTTCTTGGGAGAATGTCTTTAAGTAAGGGATGATTGATGTAAAAGTTCTCTTTGGAGGCTTCCTTAAATGATGCTTTTATACCCCATTTGTTTCTAGGGCAACAAGCAACATTCGTGGGCCCCCAACTCTCACTTCCAGGCGATTCTTCATTTACTGTGGCAATTCCTATTTTTACAGCTTTGTCACTGTCACTGTCAGTTTGCTACCTTTCTATACTTTTTTTGATTGCGATGGTTGGAGCATAGTTGATGCTGCAACAAAGAACAAAATATTAGAACTTGTAACAAAAATCGCAAAGTTAAGAAGAATGAAAAATATTGAATCCTTTTAGGCAATACTTTGGTTATAATTGATGTTCTTGTGACTATCCTTAACTAAGTTATATTAAATTTCTTGTCCAAATAACTCTCTTTTGGAGAGTAATCATCCAGCCCGCCACACCTACGTTCGCACCTCCACCTGCCGACAGCGCCCACGTGCGCCCTAGTCCT
>NW_019104815.1:77489-94012 GCF_001995035.1 Momordica charantia | reverse complement strand
TCCAGTGACGTTCGACGTTGACCCACACCCAAACGAAGCCTGATACGTGATACCCACCCGTGTGCGAAGTCGATTTGTGATACCCACTCTATTCGGCATTGGTTCGGTGCTGACCAACCTCAAATCGGACCTAAATCAGCGTTACCCATCGCTTTTTGGCGTCGGACCAGTAAGCCTTTGGCATTTGGAACTCGATTTTGGGAACCTGAACATCCTCGGCATCGACCCACTCCTAACCCAAGAGGTTTTAGGGGGAGTTTTAGGTAATGAATCACCTAAGCTTAGTTTCGATCCAACTTAAGTGTTTCTGGTATGAACTCTAATCAAGTTTGGATGCTTTTGGATTTAGGAACCCTTCGACGAGCTTAGTAACAGTTTGGGACCTTGAGTAAGTAGTTTCTTACTGGAGGGATTGGTTGTTGTGTGCTAATATGATATGGTTGTTTGCTCGTGTGCCCATGTGTGATATTTACATATTGCTTGTCGTTGTTATCTTTTAGTAAACGTCATTGTTGATAAAACTGTTGATATATCTTGAGAAAATTATGTGGTTGTGTGAATAAATTGTAGCCAAGTAATCTTGGATGACTATGATTGAATTGTTGTTATGTTCTAGTTGGTTTTCATGGTGAAATTTGTATACCGGTACTATAATCTGTTGTTTCGAAAGCATATTGAATATTTTTGAGAAGTCGGTTGCGTTTGATGTATGTTGGGTATCTATCAATTATATTTTGGTTAAGTTGTTGGTTGTGCCTTTTCTGTGAACGATGCCTGTTAGAGCTGTTGGATCACGTTGGACTATTTTAAGTTGATTGGTTTTACATATGATCATTTTGGTGTATCGCATGTTGGACTGTTATGAGATTATTGATGCATGAGGCATGGCGTAGTAGCAAGTAGGACTCTTGTGAGAGTTTTGAGACATAACAAAGTAAGTAGACAAGGGGCATGTGCGTGCATTAATGTATGTTAAATGGTCTCTAACATGCTGATTTTGTGGTGTTTAATGCTAATTTTGTTACGTCATTGTGCTAAATAATTCTCGTTGTGTTAGTCGATATACTTGGAGTAGTGTTGGATATTTGTCGATGAAAATGGTGAGTTTTCTGCTTTGCTAAACTGTTGAGTATTGTTGTGGTAATGTTTGTTGCTTGGATATGCATGAATTGTTCGGCGTGTTTTGTGAGCTATTATCCTTAGTAATGCTTGATAAATAATGATGTTGGATATTGAGCATGATTGGGTTATTATCTCATTAGTAAAAAGTTGTCTATGTTGTGGAAGCATGCTGAATTGTACTTGTGAGTCGTAAGATGCAGGGGTAGTGGCTTAAGAAAGTATATAGAAAGACTCTGGTGAGAGTTGGATTCTTAGAGAAAGTGAATGGGTGAGTGTCAGGGCCTCGGGTATAAATGGTCGGGGGCTGATACGTCACTAATTGGGTATCGAGGCCTCGGGTAAAATCGGCCGAGGGTCGATACAGCAATATTGGATAAGGATGAGTGTCGAGGCCTCGGGTACAAATGGTCGAGGGTCGATGCGAGGAGTCTTTTGAAAGGAACACTATTGGGGCCTTGGGTATAAATGGTCAAGGGCAAATAGATGGTGAAGGCATCGGGGCCTCGGGTATAAATGGTCGAGGGCCGATGCAGCAGTGTTGGGGCTATGGGTGAAAATTGTCAGGGGCCGACTCTACTCGAAGGAGTTAACTGTGGAAGGCTAGGATAACTGTGATAAGCGTAGAGGTACTTGAGATGTTAGGGAGACTAGAGGTTGGTAGTTAATGTGTTCCTGGTTGTGGTTGTCACCGAATTTTATAGAATGTGTCTATGTTTGAATGCATAATGTGATGAAAAGCATGACTATGAATGTTTCATGATTTGGTTGAGCATGATGTGTGTGTGTTGAATCTTTAATAAGCATGACACGTTGTTCCTTGATAAGTATGCTGTTTGTGCGTGACCCTTCAGATAAGGGCTGCTTACTGAGTACTGTGGTTGTACTCATCCACTTTTTCCCCTCCAGTTTGCAGGTATCGAGCTAGCTCTTGGGATGGTGATGTTGAGGAGGAGGCTTGATCGGAAAGACCATTAGCTATGCCGCGTGCAATCAATTTCTTTTAGTTAGGGTAGTGTGACTATTTAATCTTGTAGTTGAGTTGTTAGTGGTTGGTTTTGTTTAGCTTTATTGGCTAAAGGATGTTGTAAGGTTGCCGATTCATCATTCTTTTTAGAGCATTAATTTTGTTAGCTTCTTGAATTACGGGATTGTAACCTACTTAGGATATTTATGAATACATTTGTTTAAGTGGAACGCACTTGAATTAGTTTTTACTTCATTGCCATTCGAGATGTTAATATTCATTTAGTGGATGGTTTATAGTTGGTAAAGGTTTCCTTGAAGGGTTTGTTTAATGTGAAGTCAGCATTAAATGGTTTATCTGTATAGGATGTGAGTTTCTCTTAAATCTTTAGTGTTGTTGTCCTAATTTTTCAAGCTCTCGTGAGTGTTGAAAATTAGAGTAGCGCAGGAGAAGCGTGGTAGCTTTATTGCTTAGTATTGTTGTGAAGATAATTCTTCGGTTTATGTGAAAATTATAGGTAGTTTTAGTAACGGTCCCTGTTTGGAAATGGTGAAACTATTGGGGCGTTACAACTTCTCTACCAAATCGAGCTCGAACCTGGCAGAAAGGAGGCTAATGTTTAAGGGTAGAAACCAAATTGCCACGTGGAGGACAACAATTATCTCCATCATTAAGTTATCAATACGAGTAAAAACGTCTCTGTTCGATATGCTCAAACCCGACAGTTTCGATCTTAACCCCGACCAAGATAACCATCTTTCGTAACCCCTGTCGGAGCCTGAACCTATAAATAGAGGGTCTCATTTCACCAACAGGTATCTAATTTATCCTCGAACTTAATATTGAGTCCGAGCTACTTACTGACTTCAGCGTCAAACATTTCGGCCCTTGTGCAGGTCTTTCCAGTGAGTTCTTAATTGAAGCAAGGACCGAGTTTGAGCTTGACCAAGTTTCACATTATGCAAATCCTTGCATAAACAACGTGGAGATTTAGGAAAGACCGACATGTAAGATCTTTCTCGCAAATCTCAGACAAGACATGGCCAACATTTAGAGTTTGACCTTAGTAACATGTAAGCTTTGTCCCTTGGTCAAAAGGGAGTCCCATTTCGAAATAAGAACCCCAACAATTCGTAACTACATAATGACTTTCTTATAAGCGTAACAGAATGGTTTGAAGTCCTCCACCTACAAATAAAAGCAATCATTATGACATTGGGTACGCAATTTAGAACCTTGGTTTGAGTTCATAGATTGACCTCTTACTGACTTGAGCATTGAGTCTTTGCTTCTTTTGTGCCGATCTTACTCCTCAAGCATACTCCCATGCTCGACCATATCCCATCTTACCAGTTCTTGAGCCCGATCAAAAATCACCATAAACATTTGGTGACATATGTGGGACCAACTAAAATAAAGTCATTACATACCTAAGCCATGACTCGCACAACTTCTCAAGAATCTAGTACTCATAACAATCAGATAGACCCTCAGAGTTAAAACTTGGTATACCACGAGCAGTAGAACTAACCTTTCACTAGTCCAAGGGCGAACACTAACTCGAAGTGTATAAGGTCGGTCTGGCCAAGCTGGACGCAATACCAACCGCCTAGTAGACCCTAACGTGCTAGCAATTATGCAGACTGAAATGGACAAAATGTGTGTCCAAATATTGGCTATGGAGTAGACCTATCACAATCTCGGACAAATAAAGGGTCTCGTCAACTAAACCCTTCCTAAGAAGTAAGTTAACAGTGGTCGAGCTAAGGAAAAGTTGAACTTCAACCTTGGGCAAGGCCTACATTCAAACTTGAATAGACCATGGGATCAATCACAACAGATGGATTACGTTTATGTTGACCTTCCCCTCAAGGACGACCTTCCCCTTAAAGACGATCTTCCTTTTATTGCACATATGCTTAATAGTTAGAGGGTCGAGTGCAAGTGCAAACTGTTGCAAGTAATAATTTGAAGTGCTCCAAGTTGGTCACCGTAAAGACTAGTTTATTTTTAAATAAGTTTGTAAATAGTTTGAATGAGCAATTGGTTTTATAGTAAAAGTAGATGAGAATGTTTTGGAAATAACACTTAAAACATAGGGAAAACAAAATTTGGAAAGCTAACGTCCTTACTACTTCCTTTGCTTTGAAAAAGAAACCTACAACTACTTAATGCACCTAACACATATTGAAAAGCCAACCTCCCTACTACTTCCTTCGCTTCCAAAATGCTCAACCCCCTTTGAGGCTAAGGTGTATTTTCCATATATATCGAGTCCTTAAAATTTAGGGCACCCCCTAAAAGCTATAAGAACGCAATGAAAAATAGATGTATAAAATTACTGAGCGGTCACATGTGCTAGGGCATTCGAGCTGCTTTAGGCTCCAGCATACATGCATCTTCCAGTCACGCTTCAGCAACACTTTCACCGACTTGGAAGGTCTTGGTTTGTCCTCAACAAATTATCCAATTCCTACACAAAACATCACTAATTAAGCATAGTTCATTCAAAATGAAGAACTTGAAAATTCTAACAGCTCAGGGGCTTAACTAAATGATTTCTCTTATTTTCCATGGTCTTCAAACAATGATCCTCACGCTTCCACACAATAAACACCAAATTTATACCACAAACTACTCTCTTGTGGAGAGTTACCACACCCAAAACTTAAAACTCTGCTTGTCCCCAAGCAAGATTACTTTATAGTTCTAGAAATATGATAAAGACTGCATCCCATGAGCATACCTCTTACATGAACTCTGCATTCTACTTTCACATCTATTACCAGAACATAACTAAGCCTATGAATCTGTTTACTAAAAGCATCCTCCAGAGTGCAGATAAACCCTTATTCCAACTCTAGCAAAGACGCTTTCCTACAACATTAGCGTCCTCATACTTTCCTCTTCAAAAACTTCGATCCACCTAGCAACGGACTTCTCAAACCTATTTTCATTCACCTCAGCATTTGCCCTCCTATTTCCTTCTAGCTTTTGACTACGGGCTACTAGCCCTTCACATGTAGCCTCCTATCATTCTTTTTTTGAAATGGGTTGAATTACAACCCTAGAAAGATTCATAGTCTTACAAATTAAGCCTATCCTTATGAATACAGGTAGGAGCACACACCCCCAAACGTAGGAGATAGCATTGTCCCTAATGCGACAAGGAGTAGGGCTTCAGATGCGCTTCCATGCCTCCAAACTTAGATATAAGAAAAATGAGTTATAGAAGGGGTAATTTTTTGCAGATGTATTCTATGTGGTGTAAAAGGACATGTAGAGGGCTTAGAGAATCAAAGGAAGAAATACTTAGGCAAAGGTCGGCCTGGATAGGACGCTGTTTGAAGGTTATCACTAGCCTTTCTGTATTTATGAAGTGTATTCACAAGTAAATGCTAGGGCTTTCGTACTAGGGCAAATGCTAAAGCAGAACAATGATTGCAGTTGCCCGCAAGTTGATGCTTTTAGCCTAAACGCTATTCATAGCTTAGGATGCTTTGGTAGAGGCACTAATTAAGAAAGCAGTGAGAACATAAGAGACCACATAGCAGATCCAAAATCATCATATTTATATTCAAAATTTACGCTAAAAATAGGGGGCGGGGGACATGATGATTAGAGAACTTTCCTAACAGCTAAACTAAAGCAACTAAAATGTTAAGAAAAGAAAAGAACTAAAATCGAAAAATAGGAATTGAAATTGAAGAAAAAAAAATGCATAAATTAAAAGATTTGATTTGATTTGGTTGGTGATTGGTGAGTTGGGTTTCCAAGTCCAGCGGATGCAAATATGGAGGGAAGGGCTACCACTGGCTATATAGAACTACTTTTGCTCTCCTCCTCGTTAGAGCTGTTGCCCTACTACGCTTCATCGTCTGTCAAACTGGAGCTACGCTCCAGCAGTGAGTCTATGGTATGGTGTGGGTCAGATGATTCCAGAGCAACTGGCTCCATTAGGCGGTCCAGGAGGCTCTAGAGTTCAGCATCGCAAGCAGTCGTTTGCTCGACTAAGGCGGCTACCATGGACTTCAACTCAGCGAGCTCAGCCAAGATTCGAGTTTGGTGTGCCATCATTTCATTGATGGCCCCAATTGGAATAGCATTACGGCGGGAGACATCATTGGCCATCAACCTGTTGAGTAGTGCCTTTTTGTGATTGGTGGAAGTTGGGGAGCCGGTACCTGTACAGAATAGATAGAAAGTTGTCGCTTCATTTCAGATGAAGAAACAGTCTTGACCGTTTTAAGTTTCTGCTCCCCCTTTGAAGCATTGTTTTTTAGGCTTTGGAGCAGGAGACGGCTTTACTTTCTTTGCGGAATAGGGCATATGGGAAGGCTCAGTTGGGCATTTCGTTTTTATTGTTCAGGACATCGGACCGTATGATGTAAGGGGTTGAGGAGGCTTAGTGGTGGTTTGAATGATTGGTGGAGAGGGTGGATCAGTGATAGTGTTGTTATGGGCGGTTTTAGTGGGTGGTGTCGGGGATCGTGGCGGTGAGAGGGTTGGTTTAGGAACGGGTAGCGGTGGTAGTAAAGGTGGGGTTGGTCGGAGTCTCTTCCTCTTCAGATTATGTGTCTGGGACTTGCTCAGAGTCAGAAGTAAAAGTGTAGCGACTCGGAAACAACAACAAGTTTTACGAGAGAGGTTTGCAGAGTATCAAGGACTTCCGTCGCCACCCACTGATCATGAGCGTCGGCAAAATCCTCTGAAGAGCTCTTAGATAAGGGAAGCTTCATAACTCTCTTTCTGGTTGCTTTTATTTTGTACTGAGGCATTCTGACTGTGGAGAAGAAGGAAACGGGTGGGATTTTAAGCAGGAGAAATAGGGTTTGCAACAAATTTTTTAGAGGCAAGAGGAAGATGAAACGATGGAAAAACGTCGGAAGTTGGCTTGGGGGAGTTGGCCTTAAATAGAAAAATTCAAAAGTGAAATATTTTCCGCCTCTCCTTAATTTTTACCTACCGTCTTTCCTCAATTGGGGAGCGTACCCCACTGTTGGGCCCTTGAATGCCCACCAGCTACCTAATTGAGGCTCAACATGCCTGCTAGCATCATTACCTCTTTCTCTCTCTTCCTTTGTGAAATAAATATTCCCAAAATCTTCACCAACCTACCATTTATTTAAATCAAATCAAAATTACTTGCGGATATTTAAAAATAACATCGAAGAACACAAAATAAAATAAATCAAAATGGAGCTATAAAGTTAATGAAATTAAAATTGAGCTTCTTTATTTCCGAATTTTTCTCGCTCCACGCAAGGGTGAGCTTGTGTTCTCCAACATTTCTTTCCAAACCTTCTCACCAATAATGCTTTAGTCTTTGCCCGTTAACAGTAAATTCTCTCTCAGATTTCAACTCATTTACTGTTACAGCTCTATAGGGGTAAATATACACTAGTCGGAGACCCTGACCACTTGGACTTTAATTTTCCAAGGAATAATTTGAGTCTATAATTGTAAAGAAGAACTCGTTGTCCAACTTCAAAGTTCATAGGTTGTATGTGATCATCATGCCATTTTTTCGTCTTCTCTTTAGAGATTTTTGCATTCTCATACGCATCCCTCCAGAATCCTTCTAACTCCTATAGTTGTAGCTTCGAAACTTCTCTCGCTGCAACATAATTAAAATTCAACTTTTTCAAAGCCCATAAGGCTTTGTTCTATAACGGTAGATGACAGAATTTTCCAAATACTAGCTTGTATGGGGATGCTCCCAAGGGTGTTTTAAATGTTATCCTATAGGCCCATAGTGATTACGCTTGTTTACATGCGTAAAAATAAGGTTTTAGATGTTGTTTTTACTATGTTTTAACTTTGTTTCGGACTTTTCTCGGTCATTTGAGTTCCAATTCATGAAAAATTCATATATGATTGGTTTTTGGTTGGCTTATATTATATTTATGACATTTTAGGACCATTTGGGAGTGGAAATAAATCAAAAGAAGCGAAAAGACGGAAAAACCTACATGGGAGGCGCCAGGCGCCTGGGAAGCCTGCAGAAAAACTGGTTTTCTTCCAACTTTGCCCTTAATGAAACGCGTCTTCCAATGCGTTTTGGTGGTTCCAACCGATGCATACGTGTAGAAGAAGTGTTCCACTATCAGTTTGAGCACGATTTAGTCAATCAAAGGAGTTGAAAATGGGTGATTCACCATCGTTTTAGGACCTACCTAACCAATTCTGCACAGCTATAAATTCTAGCAGCTTCTCCACCAAATTTATCAAGCCTTGCTTCCTTCTCTTGATCAATTTTAGTGTTTCTTTGTTGCTTTCTAAGTACTTTTGAGTTGCTTTCATTAGTTGCTTTTAGTTTTTAAATCCCGAGCACTTTACATTCCTTTATTGAGCTTTGTTTTGTTTCCGTTGTTACTTAGTTATTTTCTACTTATTCAAATATATAAAAATCCAGCACTTTGCTTATCTTCCCTTTGCCTTTACTTTATTTTTAGTTAAGAGAATTGTGTTTTTGGAAGAAAGAGCACGTGACACTCCCCCTTGCTTGAAAGAGAAGGGCGAAGCTCTCAATCCCGAGCAAAACTCTCATTTAGTTAACTTTTGTTTTTCACACATGCATTTCAATTTCAACCATTTTACTTGCTGTATTTTCTTCAATATGTCTTTCTAAATTCCCGTCTCTAGCCCGGTTATGGATAGTTAGCCTTTTATTTCTAAAAAGGGTTGCTAAGAAGTAGTCTTTTTGCTTTCCACTCATTGCTCAACATGTTTTCCCAACAAGTTAGGATTTAGAGAAGGCCACTGTAAGTCTTAGCAAGTCAATACTGAAAAGGTTGCTTATTTGTATTGTTGAGTGGTTAAACCGAGGAGAGGAGCACCTTAGACATAAGGGTTCCGGTTAAGTAGCCTAGACATAGGACCTTAACCCGAGGTTGCGACTATTTCCATCCTAAAACTAAGATATCTCTCATAATAGACATATTAGRGAATGTCTTAGGACTTTGAACTTGCTTAGACATAAGTCAAGTGAAAAGCGTAGTCGTTGGTTCCTAAAGTAAAATGCATATCGTCCTTAGCGTACCCTTGATTCTTTGTTGGCTAACTTGAAGTAATTCGGGCTAGGTTTCACCATTATAAGACCAAATCCCAAATCCAAAACCATTATTTGTGACCACTTCCCATTTTACAAAAATCACTCATTTCAACGTTCACTATTCATTAAAACTTTAGAGTTTGGAAATTATTTAGAAGTCCTTGACGATCGATACTTAGATACTCCATCTATTTTATATTACTCTGACAGGTGTGAGCTTGCATCTATAGAATTGTTACCACGCTTAGTGCGTGCGTTCAGCATAACCACCAGTCACATAGCTCCTCATCTAACTAGGCCCAATCCTTTCTACTTACATTGACGACCTTCTCTAGAATGATCTTGATTTCCCTTTTGAGATTTATGCTTGGCCATTAGGTTGTGGGTGGTATGTTGTAACAACTCTATGTTTGACATTGTTAGTCAGCAACCCTACCACTACTCTATTCACAAAATGGGATCCCTCATCACTTATTCTTGCCCTTGGTGTACTAAATCAGGTAAAAATATTTTTTGAAAGGAATTTAGTTACCACTTTGGCATCACTCGTGGGGCAAGAAATTGCCTAGACCCATTTGGACACATAGTCCACTGCCACGAGGATGAAGAGATGACTGTTAAATTAAAAAGGGACCCATAAAGTCCATGTCTCACACATCAAACAACTCCACTTCTAAAATATAGGTCAATGACATCTCAGATCTCTTAGAGATATTCCCTACTCTTTGACATTTATTGCAGCACTTGACCAGTTCATGAGCATCTTTGAAGACAAATGGCCATAAATACCCACTATGCAACACTTTAGCTATTTTCGTTGTACATCGAAATGTCCTCTGTCTGGTGCAGTATGACATTTTTCCAACACCTGAGATGCTTCAGCATCTGATATGCATTTTCAAAGTATGTTGTCCTGCCCTAGCCTATAGAGGAAGGGGTCATCCCATTAGTAGAACTTACATTCATGAAAGAAACTTAGTTGTTGCCTTGTCATACCCTCGGGCTATATTCCATCAGCTAGGAAGTTTGCAATATCAGCGAACGACGATTCTTCTTCTTTCTTATGGGAAATGGCTAATAATTTCTCATCTAGGAAACTATCTAGGATTGCTATAGCGTCCTGACTTTCCTATGCTCCAACAATTTTAGATAAATGGACTACTACCAAATTTTCAAAACCCTTATTGTCTCTAAATTCAACATCGAATTATTGCAGCTACAGAATCCATCTAATCAATCTCGATTTGGCATCTTTCTTCGTTAGCAAATATTTTAGTGCGATCAGATCAGTGTGGACTATCACTTTTGCTCCCATCAATTAGGCTCTAAACTTCTCAAACGTGAACACTATAGCGAGTAACTCTTTTTTGGTTGTAGTATAACTAATCTAAGTCTCTATCAATGTCTTGCTTGCATAGTATATGAGATGCAGCACTTTGTCTCTCTTCTGCACCAACACTAGCCCCACAGTGAAGTCGCTCTCATCACACATAAGCTCAAAAAGTCGATTCCAGTCTAGAGCTTGAATAATCGAGGCGTGGGTAAGTGCATGGTTCAGTATGGAAAATGCCTACAAACATTCAACGGAAAAATAAAACACACGATCATTTTCTAATAATGAACATAAAGGTTTTGCAAGTTTAGAAAAGTCTTGTATAAACTGTATGTAAAATCTCGCCTGGCCTAGGAAGCTTCGAACTCCCTTCATGTTGGTGGGTGGCGATAACTGCTCAATGACTTCCACTTTAGTGTTGTCCACTTCCAAGCCTTTCGTAGAGACCAGATGCCTCAGCACAATGCCCTCTTGAACCATGAAATGACATTTTTTCCAATTGAAGACTAGGTTGGTCTCTTCACACCACTGCAGCACTCGTTGGAGGTTTGAAAGTTATTTAGCAAAATTGGCTCAAAACCCTGTGAACTCCATAAAGACTTTTACTATTAATTCGACCATATCCGAGAAGATGGCCATCGTGGAATGTGGGAATGTGGCTAGAGCATTACATAGTCCGAATGGCATTCTTCTAAAAGTAAATGTTCAATATGGGCACGTGAATGTTGTTTTGTGCTCATCTTGGGATGCAATAGTGATTTGATGATAACCACTATACCCATCAAGAAAACAGTAATACTCTTGTCCAGCCAATCTGTCTAACATTTGGTCACGCCGGTGTGTTGCCCTAAACTCGTAGTTTGTATTTTGTAAAAACAAATGTCTATTTAATAAAGTTTTATTCAATAAATTTGTTGTTGAATCATAGCTTTGCATTGTCCAAAAGCCAATAAACTAAACATCCAAGGTTATTTTTGATGTAATCGAGACAGTATATATATTGGGTATATAGTTGATATACGGGGTATATATTTGATATACCCCTGATATTGAAGGGATGTGAATCCCGGAGCGGAAGTGGATCTTCGTTGTTGTTTTTCAGGATACAAAATCGAATTGGAAATAAGGAAATACAGGGGAAACCAAATACCTTTGAAGAACTTTTCTTCTACGGTTTCCCACGAACACCACCACTATGTCTTCCTCGCTATCCTCTTGGGTCTCGGGATCGTGCTGGTGGGAGCAATCCTTTGCAACGAGAGGGAGAGATTGAGCTACTTGAGAGAGATCTCGGGATTCACTTTTTCCACTGTACTATTCTGTTTTCTTCAACCATTGAAGAAGAAGAACAATGACGTGGGGTAACTCCCCACGTCACAACAACCCCCCCACTCCCCTGCAATTTTGCAGGGGAGTTAATATTAATAATAATATTAATATTAATATTAATATATATATATATATATTTATAATATATAATAATAATTAAAAAATATATATAATAATTAATATATATATATAATTAATTAATCAAATTAATTAATATAATTAATTATTAATCCAATTAATAATTAATAAATATATATATACATAAATAATTAACACTTAATTATTTATTATAAAATTAGAATCATATTCTAAAACATTACTCTCGTATAAGCTATAGTTTTAATGTACATCTTATGCACATTATTTTTAACCTATAGTTTTAATATGAATCTTATTCATATTAATTTTATTGGAATCTCATTCAAATAATATCTCTCATAATATATAGTTTTAATTCACAATTAACTATATATTATAATGTATCAATATACATATAATCCCTTAAATAATTTGAACAATTCAAATTCTTCCAAAAACTTGATCCTCGTATTACCCGTTATGAGCTAGCAAGGGGACCTAATGGACCTACAGATCCGAAGCTCCAACGATGCAAGATTAATCGGTCAAACTCATTGACCGAGTTAATCTAGATTCGTTAACTACGGGTCATTCCACTAAAGACCCGCAGTTGCACTCTTCTCACTGCAGAATGTTTTCGTGTCCATGGATATACGACCATTAATGACGAGTCAATCCTTCACGAGTGTTCGTAACTCAAGTTGGGTCAAATTACCGTTTTACCCTTGAGTTACATCTTACTCCTTAAACACCACTGCTCCTCTAATGAACAACCCGGTTATGGTCCAACCAATAACCGGAAGTCCCTCTCGGCCAATGAGAGGGTCCGGAGTCAGCATTTAAGGGAACACTCATCTACTCCCCTAAAGTCAGGGAGGAGTGAATTCCATCTTGTGAAGTTATGTTCTCAGCTCCCCACTCGGTCTCGTCCCCAAAATGGTAGGAATGTTGAGTCGGCGACTCGGGCCACTCTCACCCATACAGATCAAAGGACAAGCCTTCACGGGCAGAAGTCCATAACTCACTCAGGATTGAGAATGAGTTGTCTGGTCATCCTAAGAAATAGCAATCTATTAGTTAACGGTGTTACACCTAAAGATTGCCTATTTCACGGTCCGGTCTTATACAAACTCATTGTACAGGATACCCCCACTCGCATGTCTCCACATGAACGACCTGGATCGAGTCGTCTGTAACCTTTACAGAGTGTGCCGTATCCATAGTGTTGCTAGGATAAGGTACCCAGCCTTATCCATATACTATAGACCTTTTAAGTTATTCGAGGCTCTGAAGCTAAATCTTAGTGCGTACTAGAATTTAAGGTCACTCGGCCCGAGGAGAAGCATGTTGGCCCCACAACCTTTGTCATTTGAGGAGCCATCAGCATACAACGTCCACTGCGCTCAGTCGTCGCAGGCTGATATGGGGTCAACTCGGCAATGAAATCAGTTGCTACTTGGCGTTTCATTGCTGTTCGTGGCTCAAACCCGATGTCGTACTGGCTGAGCTCCACAGCCCACTTCATGAGTCTTCCCAAGGTCTCAGGCCAATGAAAGATGTGCCTCAGGGCGAAGTTAGTTAGCATAGTGACGCTGTGTGCCTGGAAGTAGGGACGCAGGAGCCGGGCCGACATTACCAAAGCTAAAGCTAGCTTTTCGATTCACGGATACCTCGTCTTGGCGTCAGATAGGGACTTGCTGGTGTAGTAGATAGGATGCTGCTGGCCCTCGTCCTCTTTGATGAGTATCGAACTAACGGCTTTTTCAGACACTGCTAGGTACATGAACATCTTGTCGCCTGACAGTGGTTTGGCAAGTAGGGGAGCTAAGCCGAGATAGCGTTTAAGCTGATCAAACGCTTTTTGGCACTCTTGGGTCCACTCAAACTTCTCCCTTTTCCTCAAGACCTTGAAGAACGGGAGGCACTTGTCAGTAGATCTGGAAACGAAGCGGTTCAGCGCAGCTACCTTCCCATTGAGGCGTTGAAGCTGCTTCAAATTTTTGGGAGGCTTCATCTCGAGCATAGCTCGAATCTTGTATGCATTTGCCTCAATCCCCCCCGATTCACCATAAAGCCGAGAAACTTACCCGAGGCCACGCCGAAGGCGCATTTTTCTAGGTTCAGCTTCATGTTATAGCGACGGAGGACTTCGAAGGTTTCAATCAGAACTGCGATGTGTGAGCTGACCTACTTTCTCTTCACTAGCATGTCATCGACATAAACCTCCATGTTTCTGTCAATCTGTTTAGAGAACATCATGTTCACCATTCGCTGATACGTAGCTTCGGCATTCTTCAGGCCAAACAGCATGACCTTGTAACAGTAGAGACCCTGGTCGATTATGAATGAGGTGTGCTCCTAGTCAAGTACAAGCATCTTGATTTGATTATAGCCTGAGTATGCATCCATGAATGTTAATAACTCATGTCCGGCAATGGCATCAATGAGATGATCTATCCGAGGTAGAGGAAAACTATCCTTGAGACAGGCTTTGTTCAGGCTGGTAAAGTCGTTGCAGATGCGCCATTTACCGTTTGCTTTTTTAACTAAAACTACATTAGAGAGCCACGTGAGGTAGTGAACTTTTTTTATAAAATCAACTCGTAAGAGCTTCTCAACTTCCTTACTTATTACAAGGCTACGCTCAGCATTGACAGGTCGACACTTTTGCTTTACAGACCTAAAGAAGGGATCTATATTTAACCTATGCACCATGATGCTCGGGTAAATCCCTGTTGTCTGGACTTTCTCCACCTTCAAAAAGATTAGAGACTCGTGCAAGCACACACGGTCACAAGTAATACTTGGTAGTAATCCAACGTCGAATCCTCAGGGACTTGTTGCTTTTCAAAACAATTTTAAAAAAGTGAACGGTTCAAATATGCAATTGTGATTTAGGAAGAAAAATGTGATAAAATGTTGGTTTTTGGGGTTTTAACTAACAAGCTATTCAATAAAACTCAACCTCCTTGTCTCCTACCTTAGTTTGATGCAAAACATGGAAAACACACTATGTTGAGAAAATGCACCAGGCGCAATTCCTAACTTTTCTTAGGATTTGAGTTCTACTCTTTCACTACCGCTTTTAGTTGTTGCATAGGCTAGGGTAACCTACAATCGTATTCCTATGTGTGATTGCAGTCCTAGAGAATGTCTACCAACTCATTTGCATTATGAGTTAGAGGGCCTATGCTTAGGACCATATTTTATGCGCTTATTCCTAAGTCACATCCCATATTGGTTTCCTATTATTTTACCTAACTCACATTTCCCAAGGTTGGGCTTTGGTGTATAAATCAAGTTTCCACTGGCCAAATGGAAAAAATACGTAAAGAGAAGTTTTTAGAAACCAACCCAAAAAAGTGTCAGGCGCAATCTGGCCAAAATCCCGAGCATGTTGAGAATCAAATCATTTGACTAAGGCATTCCACAAGGAGGTTGATAACTAATTTAGAACATAATTAAATGAAAGTAAATGCACGAAAACATAAAGAAAGTATTTTTCATTGAATTTAAATGAATAAATAAGTTGTACAATGAGTTCTAGCTTGACCATCTTCTCTCTCGAGCATGAGGGGAGTTAAAACTCGCTAAAGAACTTTAAAAGTACAAAATGAATAAAGAACGAAAGTAAGAACTTGAATTAAAAGCAATACAAGATGTAAAAGCGTGAAAAACGAAGAAATGAACAACTATAACAAAAACATAAACCGTAGAAACGTGTTCTACAACCAGAAAGCAACTAAAAGAATATGAAATGAAGCTTGGAAGGGATAACTTCCTTTTACAGCACCACAGGTTGGTTGAAACTCCCTTCCATTTTAGGTGGAAAAGGGTTGAGATTCACCTAACCACCTCGCTTGGACTTGGACTCACGGTTTTGAACATGTGGGAAATGTCCTCGTTGCCTTTCATTAATCAAAACGTGCGTTTTGACATTTTGTCCTCGAAAAATGTCTTTTTTTTTTAAAGTACCATAGGTTGACTTTTATGAAGAAATAATATATGAGCTACTTTAAGAATATGTGGTCCTTTTTGGCAAATAATTATGGGAATGGGGTAAAAAACATGGTCAAATAGGGCTACCGACACATGTTTTTACAATAAAAAGTCAACCCTAACATCTGTGTGTCCTCATGCGACCATGTAAAGAAGTCGACGTTTGCTCTTAGGAAGTTGATTAGTTCGGTTCTGGTTTCTTTCCTGAGCTTGGTGTCGATGCTGACGTGTCTGTCAGGGCTAAGTAGTGGCACAAGCTCTAACTCTTCTGCTGGTGTTCGTCAGGTTGGCTTGTCTGGAGGCGAGGCCTCAGCCACAATGGCTGCACATGTCGCAGAACCCTTCAAAGTTGCAGCGTAGCATTCCCTTAACATTTTCTGCTCACCTCAGATGGTTGTTATACCAGCCTCAGTGGGGTACTTCATCACTTGGTGATAAGTTGAAGGGATGGCTTTCAGCTGATGGATGAAGGGTCGGCCTAGTATGGCATTGTAGGCCGACCTACGATCGATCACCACAAAGTCGGTGATCGAAGTGACCTGGTGCTCCCCTTTGCCGAGGGTGATTGGAAGTGAGATACAATCCTCGGCAGTGACAGATTCCCCAACGAACCCAACCAACGACGTTGGGCTCGGCTTGAGCTG
>NW_019104815.1:46499-75177 GCF_001995035.1 Momordica charantia | reverse complement strand
CCTCATCCGGGAGTGCCGAGAGTCAATCTCTAGAGGTTCCGACGACTTGAGAGTAGGTACGCCGGGTGTAAGTCTGGCGAGTACGATCACTGTTGTCACCCAGGGTGGGTGTGTGAGAAAGCTGAGAGCGTGTCGGAATTGTCATTGTTCAGTTCAGGTGTGGGTAGGAGAAGACTTGAGAAATCAGTCGTTTCCCACAGACGACACCAAATGTTTAATCAAAGAATGACCAAGTCTCCAAGCCTTGGATTGGCTGGGAGGAGCTAGACAGAAAACTCCAAATGCCAAAGGGAGGACCTGTAAAACAGAGTAGATACTCCGATGCTAAAATATTTTTTTCAAGATTCTCACTTTTTAATATAGTATGGATATATATAATAACTGTCAAACCGAACATAACTCGAGTAGTTAAGATATCTATTTCTGACCAAAAGTTTATGAGTTCGAATCTCTACCCTCACGTATTATACTAAAAAAAATTTATAAATATAATAATTTATTAAAGAAAATTGATAAGCCTCCACCGTGGCTACCAAAAAGAGGCGTTCCAGCCTGTCACTACCCGTCTGTCATCATTGCTACTTTTTTCTTTTTCTATTAAATAAAATTGCCAGCCTGTCACTACCAATCTGTCATCGTTGCTACTTTTTTCTTTTTCTATTAAATAAAATTTTAATTCCTTAAAATTGTAAAACAAATTATATTTTTTAAATTTTATTCATTTAATTAGTTCAGTTGGGCTCCTCTTTTATCTTTTTCTCCATCTCAATTATTCTCCTTCCTATACTTGAGCTCTTTCTCCTTCTCCGTTCTTTATTTCTCTTGTTTTTCTTTTTTTCTTTCTACATCTCAACTATTTCTAGTTCTCCCTTCTCTATTTTTTCGTAAAGTTTGGTTTCTTTTCCTTTTCCTCTCTATCTCAACTATTCTCCTTCTCCATTTTCTATTTCTCTTTATTTTTCCTTCTTAAGATTTGGGTTTATTTCCTTCTCACTTTATTCCCTCTCCTATTCTTTGTTGCTAGCCATCTCCTCAACCTTGAATGCTATTGTCAGCGCCTTCCTCTCTCAACTTTGACTCCATGGAGATCAAGAAACAATAACAACTCAAATGATGTACTATCCCACAAACTTAGAAACCACATAAATCGAATTGAATATTCATGTTGGTTTATAGGAAATATGCCGTTCGGTTTAGTTCAAAATTTTCTTTTCTAAATATTAGGTTTCGGATTGGGTTTGGTACTGAAATCGAATTGAATCGAAGTGCGAACACTTCTGGGACCAACTGGTAGGTTGATGAATCACCAATGTGAATTGAGTTGGCTATAAATTGTCCTTGTACCTAATCTCTATGTGGTTAAGAAATGACCATGAATCAAGTTAGTTACGTAGAGAGTGGACATAGAGATGGACATTGAGAAATAAAGGCAAGGAAACTCACATGCAGTAAAGTATTTTAGAAGGATATGGATTCCTATTCATACACACATATCATGAAAGCAAGATTTTATTAATTAATTTAGGAGGATTTGAATTTATCCCATTTTAATTTATTGTAACTTTTTTAGACCAATGAACCACCTTGAATAGTTAACTTGAGTTATATTGCGTTAACCTGACAATTAGGTATTTGATTTTTATGCTTGAATTGACAATTAGATATTTGATTTTTGTTTTCTGATATTGAAAATAGATTAAAATTTCCTTTTTTCGTAAAGAAAATTATTTAAAATTTATTTAATCATATAAAAACTATTAAAATTTTATCAAATTCAAACTATTAAAAAAATTATTTAATCATAGTCCAATTATCAAATATCCTATTTTGTATTAATCAAAGTAATACAAAAAACAATGAGTTGTTAATAGTTTGGTAATTGTTATTATTTAACTATGTATGAATTTGTAACCCTTTTGACACATAAGCTTATGGATTTGCCATTGTGGCTTAGGCCACACACCCGAATGTTGCATTAAGATTTTTTTTTTTATTTATTATTTATTTTTTTTAAAGATCTATGTGAATTATTTTCTGCTCAAATTTGTACTATAGTAGAGAGGAAAATAATCCTCCATCAATCAGCTGGAGATCATTGGCTAGTTCAAAAAGAGGATGTAAAACGTGGGGTATATTGGTACCTTTGCAAAATGAAGAATAATAATAATAAATTAAAAAAATAAAAAATAAAAAAGCTGTGGGGTTGGTATGAGCCCTACATCACAACTGAGATGTCAAACTCTGCCGGCAAATAAATAGAAAAAAAAAAAGTGTCATTTTATTTTCAGTCATAAAAATGTCATTTTTCATCGTAATTGAAGTTTGTTTATCGGCTTTTGTTTGTAAATAAATATCTGGAATGGATGAGAAAATTGATATCTTCTATAATTCGAATTTCAGGAGAAGATATCTCATGACGATTTTTCATAGATGTAGGAATATACGAAACAGAAGATATCTTAATGGCGTTAGGATATCACCTCTATAAATAGAGGGTAAATACTCATAATGAAGGTACGCTATAAATCGCTACTCTTTGCTACATTGAAATACCCTACTCTTCATACTCGACTACTCTGATTTTGACTTTAGTATTGGAGCCTGGGTGGCAGTCACACCGATCTTTAATACTATTATGTCTTGCATGTCTCATCTCTTTTATTCTAGAAGATTGGTTCAAATTTGGCAAATCCAGGAGGCCAATTTCGACATCAACAATTGGCGCTGTCTATGGGGACGACTAATCGACATCGATTATGCAGGCTGGCCACAACTCTCTGGCGACGAATGCCATATGACTCAGGTACTGCTCCTACCTGAGGTAGCGAAGGGAAAAGCAAATCATAAGTTCTAAGGCAGGACCTAGAACAAACGAATCAACAAAATTCCAGGACAGATCCTGGGTAAGTTAATCAACAGCTGGTTAAAGAACTCGAATTGAGACAAACCTAGAAGCAGACCGATAAGTTAAAAACCAGTGAAACCGGGGAAGAGAATCCCAAAGGTGCTGAAAGGGATGTCAGGCCCAACAAGGTTAAAACATAAAGCAGGTATACCAAACCAATCAACGAAACCCAGGTTATAAAACCATTTGGCAAAAGCCAAAATAGGTTAGAAACCAAGAGTATTCATTAAACTCATGGTAAAAAACCGGTAGAAGTCAAATAGGTTAGAAACCCAAGGGTGCCAACTAAACTCAGGGTATAAAATCATTGGCGAAAGCCAAATAGGTTAGAAACTAGGTATAAAATCATGGGCAAAAGCCAAATAGGTTAAAAACTCAAAGGAAGTACACTGGCCCTGCTCAAACTTAGATCCCAAGGTCAAAATCTAATGGTTAAACACAATTGTATAGCAAARAGACTTGATTGTAGCCAACTACAACAAAATAGAATAGGGGCTAGGAAAGTCAGCCCATAAAGACGACAACCAACAAAGCCAGCCCATAAAAATCACAACCAACAGCAACCAAAAAGAGGGCTATTCCATATAGTCAAGCCATGAGCAACAAAATAGTCTCAAAGCAGAAGTCTGACAATCTTCAACTTTGAAATTGGGGCTATTATTATGGATGAGAAAATTCATATTTTCTATAATTTGAATTCTCTTAAAAAATTCAAGAGGAGAAGATATCCCTGTAGTCTTAGGATTTTCCTAGATTTATGAGAATATATTTATATTATATTCGAAAGGAGAATGTATCCTAACGAAGTTAGGCTCATTTTTTAAAAAATACACAAAAATCACTTGGAGAAAAAGATGGAGGGTATGTTTTTAGGGTGATGGTATAATGAGTTTGAAAAAAGAGATTGAAATATAATTGATTTTCCAAAATCATTATTCAAAGTTATACCTTAAAAGTCAATTTAAAGTAATTTTTTGAAAATCAAGTATAAACTTTCCTAAAATAAAATTTGGTATTTGTCAAACATGATTTTGAATATGGAAAAAGTGATTTTGGTCATGTTAAAATCACTCCCAAACACTACCAAAATGAAGCCGGAGGGAGTTGATTCTCGGTCAATCACCTGCCTAAAATCATCACCCAACTACTATCCAAAAATCAATTTTAAATGTGTTTAAATTTTTATTATATTTTTTTAATTTGGCAGCTATGATTGGAATTAATTTTGACAATAACAAAAATGATTTGGGTCACGCCAAACAAACTCTTGACATGATCAAAATCCCTTTTGCCATTGTAAAGACCACTTTTTTTTTTTTTTTGAATTGATCGTGTTTGACGAATTAAAAAATTGATTTGAAGAAAGCTTACAATCACTTTAAAATGATTTTAAGGTATATGTATATAAAATCTGCTACTTCTATCGTAGGAATAAATGGAAAATAATGAGAAATTTGAAAAAGGAATAAAAATAATAATGTAACCGAATTTCTCTCTCCGACTCTAACTACACAAAGCAATTGACATGATTAAAACCCAAGTCCATGAATTCTTTTTGTAGTAGTTGTAACACACTTATTCGTTATACTTTTTCGATGTGAGACAACTTCTACTACTGGGTGAGCACACTCTTTCTTCATATCTTTTTGACGTAGGACAAACTTCAATTATAATATTTTGTAAAAATCCAGCCAAGTTTGCATTAGTTCAAATGTAAATTGAGGTTTATGATTAAAATTATAATGTGGTGTCATTTTTTTGTAAGACCAAAGCTGATGATAAGTTTATGGAAGGATAGGACAATAATGAATGAGACACCATTACTTTGTAGTGGACTAAAGGTGGTCCTTGCATCGACGTTTTTTGTGGTCCAAACCTGACAAGGAATGAAATTCACACATGCCAGAAAAAAGAAAAAAAAAAAAAAAAACTACATGAAACGAATGAATTAGGATATTATATATAGTTTTGTTATCTGAATATTGTAATACAAAACAATTATAATATAATGCCTCTTCCTTGTGTGCATTCGATTTTCCTCTCCACCACCGTTGCCGGAAAATTTCCTCACCACCATGCTCTTCCATTGGTATTCTTATTTATATTTAATGTTTTTATTTATTTATTTTTCAAATAACTAATTCTAGATTTTTGAACCAATCTTAATTCTTTGCTGCTCTGTAAGGCCCATCGCTATTGAGGGCTGTTTGGTAACCCTCTCGTTACTTATTTCTTGTTTATATTATATCTTTTGAATATTATTTTAACTAAATATAAGAAAAACCAACTTGAGTTTGGATATATCTCCAATCAAGATGTTGTAAGTTTGAATCCAAACCCTCATAAATTATTATACTAAAAAAACTAAAAGTAAAAGTAAGGAACCACAAATAGTTATCAAATACAAGAAATAGAAATGGTTATCAAACGTATTTAAAAATTAAAAATATGAAACGAAAAACGTTACTAAACAGCCCTAATTTACTTGTTTTTTGTTTTACTAAAAGTTCTCTTATTTATTTATATCATATATTTACTGCTTGTGACACGTAAAATACTCCAGCGGAATTCTGTTGGTATGAGCGTAAAAGCATCAAGAAATACTGAAGATGTTATTGTGAGGCAGTCTGCAAAATACCATCCTCCTATTTGGAATGACCAATTTATTCAGTCATTACATAATGAATTCAGGGTATGTATATGCACTTTTTTATATACTTTTTTTAATTAAATGCATGCTCATTTCTTTTCTATTCGGGCCAACATAACAATTCTAATATTAATACTCTTACATGTTAGGATGCATGAAAAAAAACAAGATAATAATAATAATTATACCATGTGAGCTAAAAAAATATTTATTTAAAAAATCTTTTAATTTTTTATTTAGTACAGCATGTTGGGGAGGAGATTCGATATCATAATCTCTCGATTGGACATATATGTCAATTAGTGCTGAGCTATCATCGCTTTGACAACTAAATATTAATCGATAATAACATTTAACTGTTATTATTTTTAAATTCGATGGAAACACTTTTGAGGAAAGCATTATCCAGTGCTTTCAAATTTCACTCTAAATTGCTTTTGAAGTGTTTCTAAAATTTTCAAAAGCATTTTTTTCCCATCTAGAAAAAAGTTAAAGATAAAATGTTAAAGTTGATTTAAATTACGTAAGATTAAATTTAAACTATTCTAAAAATTGCGTAAAAAATATTCTTATTATTATAGTACTTTAGATGAAAGCAAGTGTTATCACAGAAAGAACAAGATATTAAAGAATATACAACAAGAGCTATAACATGAGCTATCAACAAGTTTGTATAAATTAAAAAGTGTTATTAAGGTGCTATCAATTCATGTCATTTTCAGGGAGAAACATACGGAGGACGGTTCAACCAATTGAAAGAACAAGTTAGGACGTTGCTCAAAGAAAGAAATGACTCTTTGGAGCAACTTGAGCTAATCGATACTTTACAAAGACTTGGAATATCATACCACTTTGAGAGCGACATTAAAGATATCTTGAAAAGAATATACAACAAGAGCTATGAAGATGTGGGGACGATGAATAATCTTTATGCTACATCTCTTATCTTTAGACTTTTGAGACAACATGGATTTAATATTTCAGAAGGTATCAAATCACTTATTATACAAATCATACAAGTAGGTTGCGACCAACGGTCAACATTTTATAAGTTTGACAAAATTTTATTTTTTAAATTGTAGAGGTTTTCAATGTGTTCAAAGACGACACAGGAAATTTCAAAACATGCTTTCACAACGATACAAATGGGATGTTGTCTTTATATGAAGCTTCCTTCTTATCAATCAAAGGTGAAAATGTTTTAGACGAGGCAAAGCACTTTACAGTCAACTTTCTTAATGAATACATGAAATCGAGCGAAGATGAACTTGAAGTAGACATTGTAAGGCGTGCCTTGAAGATTCCCATACATTGGAGGATACCAAGATTAGAGGCAAGGTGGTCTATTGATATGTACGAGAAAAAAGGAAACATAAATCCTATTCTTATTGAAATTGCTAAACTAGATTTCAACATGCTACAGTCGATCTACCAACAAGATCTTAAATATGCATCGAGGTAAGAGTAGGTCACACTACGTATTATTTATTTATTTATTACTATTAACATGATTATATTTTGCATTTTTGAATGACTTGCTATTATTTTCGGTGCATGTAAAGTTGGTGGACAAGCACGAAGCTGGGAGAAAAGTTGAGTTTTGCAAGAGATCAGTTGATGGAAAATTTCTTTTGGACAATAGGCATGGGATGTGAGCCAAAGCTTGAGTATTTTAGAAGAATGGGAACAGAAGTTATTGCATTGATAACAATAATAGATGATGTTTATGATGTGTATGGTACATTGGACGAGCTCAAACTCTTTACCAACACTATAGACAGGTAAGTAATGTTCTATCAATTAGTTTATTGGTCCAATATTTATGTCATTAACTTCAAATAATTAAATTTATGTAGGATTGGGAAACATCTTTCTAAACTCTAAATAGACCATGAATTACAGGAACACGATTGATATTTAATTGTCATCTAAATTTTAATTTCAGATGGGATATTGCTTCAATGAACCAGCTCCCAGAGTATATGAAAGAGTGTTTTTTTGCCATCGACAATTTGGTAAATGAGATAGCTTCCGAAGCACTAACAGACCATGGAGTTAACGTCATTCACTACCTTAAGAAAACGGTATGAACTTATTACAGAAAATTCATTGACTTTGATAAAATTATTCTCTAACATATGTTGTCAAAATTTTATGGCTCAGTGGGTAGACTTGTGCAAATCTTATCTACTAGAGGCAAATTGGTATCACAGCGGTTATAAACCTACATTACAAGAATATATGAACAATGCATGGATTTCGGTAGCAGGACCAATTATGCTACTTCATTCGTACGTTTTTATTACACCTCTAATAGCCAATGAAGATCTAGAGAGCTTGATAGAATATGCAGATATAATTCGTTGGTCATCAACAATTATGCGACTTGCAAATGATCTATTGACACCACTGGTATGTGAATATAATTCAACAAGCACGCACCTGTTTTTTTTTTTCTTTTTAATAAGCTAACAATTTGTTATAATGTTTTATCATTTAGGATGAACAAAAGGTAGGTGATGTTCCCAAATCAGTTCAATGTTGCATGAATGAGATGGGTGTCTCTGAGAACCGTGCTCGTGAAAGTATAAGAGAGTTGATAGATGAGTTATGGAAGAAGTTAAATGAGGTTGAAGATGAGAATATTGCTTTGCCTCCCACGTTCATCGAGACGACAAAGAATCTTGCTCGAATGGCTCAGTTTATGTATCAATATGGAGATGGACGCACTATAGATCAAAAACAAAACAAAACACCGCTTGGTGTCTCTTCTCGTTGAACCAATTATCAATCTTTAGTAGTACAACAGATAATAGTGTCATTTTAGATCAGACATGTGTCTTAAAGATTGTTTTTATGAACAGGTTATTTATTGAAGGGATGTTTCAAAACTAAGTTCAGGGTAACTTAGTGGCACCAAATGTGGTGGCACTAAGGAAGCGGGATGATAGCTTCTAAATTTAGGGAAGCACTATCTTAGTGGACTAGTAGGTCTAGTTAATGGTCATGTACACGCTATTTATGTTATCGTTGTAAGCTTATATAAAAGTACAACATCATCCATTTTCAATCAATAAAAACTAGTGCATTATAGTTTTCTCTTCATATTAGTTTGTCTCCGTATTTAACTTTTACATAGTTTCTTTAGCACCCATTATCGCATCCCTTGCTACTGTATACGTTGTAGATTTAATTTTTCTAGCGCCCACCAAACTCTATGTTCTAACTTCAGTGGAAGATGAGAGGCTTTTCCAAATACAAGTCTGTATGTTGATGTGCCCAATGGAGTTATGCAGGTAGTGTGGTAGAGCATCATCCAACTTAAACTCCCAATCCTTCCTACTGGTGTATTAACCACTTTCGTCAAAATTTATGTTATCTCTTTGTTCGAGATCTCAACTTACCAATTTGGTTGAGGGTGATAGGTAGTTGAGATCCGATGCTTCATCACATTGTATTTGGACAAAAGGTTGGCCACGATGATCCTGTTAATGGAAAGGGATCCTTTGTTGCTGATCAATGCTCGTGGTGTTCGAAAACGGCTAAATATATTATTGTGCAAAAAATTTTACAACAACATTGACATCATTTGAAACACGAGCTATTGCTTCCACCCATTTAGACACATAGTCTACTACCATCGACATTTACAGATTTCCATTTGAAGGTGGAAATTGTCCCATTAAATCAATCTCCCATATATTAAACAATTATACCTCTAGCATATAGTTTAATGGCATATCAGCTCTGTTCGAGATGTTACCCACTATTCAGTATACGTTCCAGTTTTTATTCAATGCGTGGGAACCCTTGAATATAGTAGGCCAATAATACCGGCTCTGAAATACCTTTGCTTTTGTTTTATACCCACTATGTCCTCCATGGGACAACACATGATATTGCTCCAACACTTACGATACCTCGACATCTGCTACACACTTCGTAAGAATATGATATTAGAATCGTCTATACAGATATGGATCATCCCAATAATATAATTTGTTTTCATGGAAAAACTTCTTTAATTGTTCCTTACTCAATTATTTTGGTAATATCTCGCAAGTTAAATATTTCGCGAAATACACAAACCAGGGAGCTTCACTCTGTTCACCATGACTGATTTCTAATATTTTTCTCGTTAGGGAAAGCATCTCTGATTTTTGGCTGCTCTATTTTGTACCCTTCCAATTCCACCCTTAAGGGATGATTAGCTACCAAGTTTTTTAATGCCTTTTTGTCTCGAATTTAAGTATCAAGACTCTTGAAGCAATAATACACATTAAATGAGTCTTGGCTTGACATTTTTCTTAGCCATTAGGTACTTTATAGCTGAGCGGTCAATGACCACCACTTTGGTTCCTACCAGATATGTTGTAAACTTCTACAAATAAAATACTACCGCCACTAACTCTTTTTATGTTGGTGGTATAGTTCATCTGTGCCTTCGTAAGAGTTTTGTTGGCATAATAGATGGGATGTAGTAGCTTCTTCTTTTGTTGCCCTAGCATCACATCCACTACATAGACACTCGCGTTGCACATGATTTCGTCCAGTTCAGAGCAATTACAATTGGAGCATGTGTGAGAGCCTTCTTTACCGACTCGTAAATTTCAAGTAAGTACAAAGAGGTTTTGAGTTTTTAGAAAAATACTCTAGGAATCTCTTGTTCCTGCTTGGCCTAGGAAAGTGTGCAGTCCCTGGTTTGTTGTAGGTGGAGATAACTTCTCTATCACCTTGATCTTTGTCTTGTCAACCACATTTCCCTTTTTGATACATAATGTCCTAGCACAATCAGTTCTTGAATAAACGAAATGACATTCGTTCCAGTAAGGACAAGATTTGTTTCTTCACAACCTTCTTCAAGTTGAGCAAATAAGCTGTGAAGGTTTCTCCAAATATCAAGAAATCATCCATAAATATATCAATAACTTATTCCACTAAATTTGAGAATATGGCCATCATACAACACTAGAACGTTTCTAAAGCATTGCACAGTCCAAAGGACGTTGTTCCAAGAGCAAAGGTGCCATATGGACAGATAAATGTTGTTTTCTTATGATCCTTCGGCTCAATGGTAATATGATTGTTTCCGCTATACCCATCTAGAAATAAACTATACTTTTGACCAGCATGTATGTCCAACATTTGGTTAATGAAATGCAACGTGAAGTGAACTCATGGGTTGAATTGTTCAGCTTTCTATAGTCAATGCAAATCTACCCCTCAATAATAGTTTTGTTGGAACAAGCACGGTTTTTTTGTTTGGAACCACCGTCATTCCTTTTTAATTTGGCACTCACCAAAGAGAATTTAACCATTAACTGCCAAATATTTAGTAGATTATTCCAGCATTCGGCCACTTGCTCATCTCTTTCTTGTCCACTTCTTTCATCACTAGATTTAACCACCTTTCCAGCTAAATTGGATTCTTAGTAAAAACTAAGGATAGAGACACCATAGAGACATACACGAGAAGAGAGAGAACAGATAAATTCTCAAATTGATTGATCAAAGATGAGGAATAGAGGCACTCTACCAGAGGAAACAAAATCTAGGAATAACCTCCTAACTTCTAACAAAAAAGGAGATTTATTTGCTAAATTTAAACACAAAATCTAAAAAAGTTTAAAACAACTTCTAACTAAGTCCACATAATCTTAACTTCTAACTAATTCAACACTTAGACCAATCCTCCAAGCAAATTTTTTTGCATGGAAAAGCTTGGACTAATTCCCTTTCTATCTGTTAAAATCCAACCTATTGACATTCTAAGCTCCCTCACGATATCTTAGCAGTTCGAATTCTTTCTGTTGTGTCAAATTTTCTACAATTATAATACGCAGCGCCTCAGCATCACCTAATTGTTTAGCATATCATCCAAGATGCGCAAACTATAAGATTCTTCAAAAGTAGTAGGATATTTCATGAAATTACCTCTCGATCATGCACACGCATTGTGAACTCACATTTGTGCACATCCAGCAATGTCTTTCCTGTTGCAAGGAAAGGTCTCCAATATGATGATTCTAGAGTGTAGGGAAATAGCCTTTACTAGAGTTAGAGCAAGATCCAAACTACTCTCTTTTGTTTGCGAGGTAGATGTAAATGGAATGAATTATACGAAGTGTTTAAAATATAGGTGAACACATAAAGTGAAGCTTGATGCAAGATGTGCTTCTCAGTAGGACAAAATGTTTATTTTCAAGATTATATGTATAGTCTTGCTAGAGAAAAAGCAAGATCTTAAGTTTTGGGGGTGTGATTACTCTCCAAAAGAGAGTAACTGTGACATTATGTTGGGCTACATTGAGTGTAAATGAGAGAGTTGTAGCTATAAAATCTTACCAAAATAATCTTACCAAAATAAGGAATTAGGTGAGAAATGGAGAAATCATACATGACATCGTTGTTGTATAAATTTTGGAGAAATTTTATCTCATCTATATTGTTTTTGGTTGTCTTTATAGAATTTGGACGTATTGAAGGAATAATAGTAGTAAAAGCATGAATTGCTTGGACTTTCAAAAGTCAGAGCGCCTAATACCGGAACATTGCTTGCGTCAAACATACATGTGCAGCGCAATAACTTTTACTCATGCGGAATTTACCAGTATATGTACAATTTTTTCTCGTTGTCTTAAAATTGAGGGCCGATATCAAAACTCAATTATGGCCTACCGACACAACAAAATCCAAGGAGGAATACTGCCAAACGGAGCAAAATGACAGAGCAGTTGGATATTGCATTTTTGAGAGGAAATTGAAAAAGGAAGTTTGGAAACCACAAATTTTTTTATGAGAGCTGAAGACTTTTAGTTATATTTCTTTAGCTTTCACCACCCTAGGAGGGGAGTCCATCCTCTCATCTCCTGCCGGCAAAAGCATGGGGATGTAGTCAGGAACATGGTAGTACAGGTCCTCCTTCGCCACCATCTACGAAACATGAGCCACTGAGGGGCGATTATCAACAGTAGGAGCAATTTTGTGAACAACCATGGCGATTTTGAAACTCTAGAGAACCCAGGGAAAGGAAGTCTAAGGGAGGTGAAGGTAAAGAACCATCGCCCTCCCCCCAAAGCGAGTTTAAAGCCCTCTCAAGCGTCATTGGGAATCTCAATGAATGCTCAAAATTGCAACCGCCATCTACACCACTTTGCCTGGTGCACAAGGGACGAACCACCCTCGAAACGGTGATAGACATGTGTCCCCTCATTAATGGGGATGTACCGGTGGACATTTTGCTGTCACGCCTCCTAACTAGCCTGGCCCCAAATATGGATACGAAGAATATATTTCTACCACATAATCTACACGCGCTTCGATCCACTTTAACGTTTTCGGACCCAGCCATCCTTGGCAGGATAACCCGACTACGAAAGAGGGCTAATTGTGGAGGTATAATACCGAGCAGACACGTGCTGAACCTAGGAGCGACAACGAGGCACGGGACCACAGATGATTATCACCGTACTTTGTGCTGACGTACAGACGTGTGACCGCCACTGCCGGACGGGGAGACTCCAAAGACTGTAGTCTGAAACTTGCAAGCTCCAGGTTTCAGACCTACAGATGAAGGCACCACCCACTATTTGTTGGGAGCATCCACCTTTTCGTCAGAACCTCCACCATAAGAAGATTGAGTTGTTTCGACAACTTTTTATCAAAGGTTGTTGAAAACCTTCGAAAATTATCAACAAATATTTAAAGTCTCTGAGAAATATATGATCTTTTATCGAAGGTTTTAGAAAACCTTCGAAGATTATGCAGTTTTTATCATAGGTTATTAAAATCCTTCGAAAAAGATACACATTTATCAACAAATTACACAAACGTTTGGAAATTGAGTTATCAATTATCGAAGATATTTTAAAGACCATCGAAATTATTCACTATTTTATTGAAGGTTATTGAAAACGTTTGAAAAACAATACATTTATCAACAAATATTTTAAGCCTTCGAAAAATATATGATCTTTTTATTCGAGGTTTTTAGAAAACCTTAGAAAATTATGCATTTTTTTTATCAAAGATTATTAAAAACCTTTGAAAATTAGTATATTTATCTACATAAATTTTTTTCTTTTAAATTATGTACCTTTTATCAAAGGTTATAAAAACTTTTGAAAAAGTTTTTTTTTTTTTAATTTACTGAAGTTTAAAAATATATTAACTTCCTTTTGTCGGAGGAGGCTAAAAAGGTTACGAAAATGTAAAAAAACTTTTTATAAAATTTATTTACCTTTTAATTGAAGGGTATTAAAAACGTTACAGGTTATTAATAACCGTCCAAAAAAATATATAATATTATATTATTATTAAAAATTTAAAACTAATATAATTTACTTTACTTTCTAAAAATTAAAAAGAAAAGAACTTTACCTTTCGAGCAGCCTGAAACCCAGCCCTAATTCACTTGCATTTGCCGATAGTCACCATATGGTATATCGCTCATTTCCATCAAGCCGTCTTTTCACTCTGCCTGCTACGAGGTTTAATGGAGGATGGTTCGTATCAAAGCCGCACCGCCTGTAACAACCGAAAAATATATAAATATATATATATTTAAATTATTATTTGTTTAGTTGTTTTCTTTTATTTTCTCAAAAGATAAACTTTTTTGTTTTTGAAATAATTTTTAAAAGATAATTTGTTCTTAGAATTTAAAAAATAAAAAGTAAGATTTAAATCTTCATGTTTTTATGTTAGTCCTTTTTTAAAAAGGATTCATTAGAGTTTGTTATAAAAGTCCTTAAACCCTAAGTTTTATTTTTCTTAAACTGTTAGACCTAGTTTTCTCTGCAAGAGAAAAAGAAAATGAAACAAGAATAGTTTTGGTATTTTCTTTCAAAGATCGGTAAGTTTTTTTCTTCCTCATTATTTTAGTTTTATTTTTCTTGATTTGTAGTTTTTTAATTCAGTTTATTGGGAAAAGTTTTGAGATCTTTCTTTTTTACAATAAAAGATTTTAAAGACTTTTTACCCTAAAAATTTTCCAGAATTTTTTGTTTGAATCTTTTTAATGAGATTGTTTTGGGCTATTTTGAGGCTCTTTTTGCATAAAAAGTTACCTATTTGTATCCCATAAACTATAGTTTATTGTTCTGATTTTTACGTGAAAAATTATATGTTTTTACCAAGTTTTAAATGTTTTCTATACAGTTTTCATATCTGTTTTTTTCTATAAAAATCAGTAAATTGTTAATTGTTTAATGGAAAATTCTTGGAAGTTTTATTTTATAAAACATAAAATTTTCCACATTTAAAATCCCCAAATTTTCTATTGATTATAAGGCTTTTAAACTTGTTTTGTTGACAAACTTTTTGTAAATTTAGTCCGTATTAATTTATACTGATTCTTATAATTTTAAAGGTTGTTATTGTTTATTTTTAGAGGTTTTTTAACCCAGTTTTCAGATCTGGGTTTGTAGCCCCAAATCCACACTTTCCTAATTATTTTGCATAAACGAATGAGAAAACTGGGTAGTTCAGATTTGGTTAGTAATTGGTTGAATTTTAAATCCTTTTATAGGATTTAAGGATTGATTTTGGATATTGATTATTTCTAGGCCTCTAAGTTGAGAACTACCAAGGAAGAAGTTAATTAGATTCGTAGGATTTCTGAAAGAGGTAAGTTATTTACAGTATCCCTTCGAAAAGTGTTGTAAGTGATTTACCGTATCCCTTCGAAAAGTATTGTAAGTTATTTACCGTATCCCTTCGAAAAGTATTGTAAGTGATTTACCGTATCCCTTCGAAAAGTGTTGTAAGTGATTTATCATATCCCTTCGAAAAGTATTGTAAATGATTTACTGTATCCCTTCAAAAAGTATTGTAAGTGATTTACCCATATCCCTTCGAAGAGTATTGTAAATGATTTACCCATATCCGTTCGAAAAGTATTGTAACTAATTTGTCATATCCCTTCAAAAGCTAAAATGTATTTTGGATTTGATAGGAAGATTTGAAATTGATATCTTGCATATGAAATTAATGTTTTATTATGGATTTGAAAACTAATTTGGCAATTGAAATTATGTTTACTTGTAAAGTATTTGAAGTATTCTTATATGATTTGATAAAGTTTTGTTTACATTTATTTAAAGGTTTGAAATTGATATTTTGTTTATTTGTGAAATATTTGAAATCATGTTTTGGAGGATTGATAAAGTTTGTTTTAAATTATTTCAATGTTTTGAATTAATTTAATATTGAATGTAAGTATTTGTTTTGCATTTTATTTGAAAGATATTTTGATTGATTTGATAGGGCTATCTGGATATGCCATGATTTTGTTTTGAGGAACGTTTGCTTATTTGGGGTAGTAGCCTAATTTGGAATTGATGGATTTTTGTTATAGCTTATTTGTGGGAAGATACTTTTGTGGTTTGGCATTCCTTGCGAATGACGATTCATGTGTGTTTTATTCACTCATATGGCCTCACACTTAAGTAACCGTTCTGTTTGTTCTGGTCGATATTATTTCTACAACTCTGTTCTAGTCGATATTATTTCGACAACTCTGTTCTGGTTGATATTAATTCGACAAATCTAATAGAAGTTTCTGATTGCTTGGTGTTACCGACGGGAAACCACATATGTTCTATAGGCTATCCAAATAATGCAACCTTCCACTATGATATTGAAAGTATGAATGAATGTAAGATTGTTTTGAATGTTTGAAGGATTTAGTTATTCGAAAGTTTGAAAGTTGTACCAAATGTTTTAGAAAGAATTTTGAAAGTTTTGATTGAAAGAAAGTTTGTTTTGAAAGATTTGAAGTTTGATCGAATGAAAGTTTGTTTCGAATGAATGGAAGATTGTTTTGAATCATTAAAACTTCGTTTTGAATGAATGGAAGTTTGTTTTGAAAGAATGAAAGTTTGTTTTGATTGACTGGAAATTTTATTTTATTTGAAGACTTTGTTTCTGAAAATCTTGTTTGTTTTGGAAGTTTTGAAAATTGTATTAAATATTTTTAAGGACTTTAAAAGTTTTGATCTGTTTGTATTTTTGTTTACGAATGTTTTGAAAGGAAAATGAATTTTGAAATTCGATATGAAAATTGCTTATTGAGTATTTTCGTACTCATTTTTCTGTTTTCTAAATGTTTTTCAGACGACGGATTAAATGATCGTTCTGGTAGAAGGTAAAGTTTAGCACACTGACATAAGTTTGAAAGTCATCTTACTATTTAGTTAAGTTAGTTTAGAAAAATTCTGTATAGAAATTGCTTCCGCTGAATAATTTTAGTTTTTAAAGTTTCTTGAAAGTTACGTTTCCGCATTTTGTCATAATTACCGTATTAGAAATACGGGTTGTTACACCGCCTCTGGTGGCTGGTTTCTTCTCCATTCTTTCCATCTCACACCGAGAACTAGAGGTTTAAGCTCTCGCCCAAGTCGCTCGTTCTCAAATTGGACAATCTTGCTTTGTGGAATTTGATTCAACATGTTCGTTGAATACTTTAATTCTCTCTTCCTCGTGTACGAAACTTAGTTTATTGTTAGTATTGTGCTTAAATTGATACGAGCGAATGGAGATGTGGAGTTTGTTTTTTGTTAATTGATAAAATTGATGTGCATTTTTAGTAGAAATATTTCCAGAAACGGAAGGCCGATGATTGTCATGATTGCATTTTTTTGTTAGTTTTGAGTGAATAGAAAACTATATGTTTATCGCTTACTTTGGTAGATGAATTTGAGTATAAACAGAAACTTCATGAGTTGTAATCATAAGTATTGTATGACATCTAGCAAATTACATCTGTACATAACCTGAATCTTGCATTGCCTTTTAAAGTGTTTTGGAAACATTCACCCATTGCCTTTTAAAATGTTTTGGAAACATTACTGTGGGTGAGTGTATTATTTATTGAAGTTTGTCACATTTCGTGTATTCTCCATGTCCTTTCTTCTCTTGGATTACTGTTCAATTGAGTGAATGCTGAAACAAATACTTTACCAATGTGTTGCCATTCGATCAACAACTTTTTGTCCTCTTCATGCATTCCTAACTCTAATATCAATCTGAATTGTTGACTTTATTCTTTCGTTTCTTCTATTTGAATCAGTTTGAATTGTTTGGTTCTGATTGTTCAAGTTCACTAAATAAAAACTGGAGTTTTTTGGGATTGGGGATTGAGTAGTAAAGAATATGAACAAGCAAAGATTGCTTGACATGTGTTAGTGTAAGGAAATTTTGGAATTGTGTGGCAGTCTTCAATTCTAAAATGTGTTAGTGTTTGCTTTTGTTGAAACTGGACCGGAACCACTCTGCAAACCAACAAGATGAAGTGAAAGTTAAACCAGTTGGAGTTTTATCCTCTAGGTGGAGATCCGGATATTCTTTTTGGCTGTAAGTTCACCATTTATATTTCAATTAAACCATTATGTCTCATGCTTTTAGTGTCTTACCGAGCTAATGCATGTTAAAATTTATATGGTCATATTACTTAATAGCTGTGTTAGCTCATTTTATGCTATGTTTTGTGTGATATTAATTTCTATTTACTTAATTTAATTTGTAGTTTAAAATCTCTCTTTTATGTAAGTTCTCTTCTTTATTTTCTTATTTAGTAAACTTAAATTAAAACAAAATTTGTTTCATTTGGCGCTGTTAATTGTCAAATTTAACTTACTTAAGACCGAGTTCAATTCTTGAGTTATAAGTTAGTTATGTTGGTATATTGTTAATTTAGTACATACGAGAAAATGAAGTTTAGGGTTTAGTCTCATATTGGTAGGAAGTTAATTGTAATTATATATGATAGGATGTGTGAGGTATCTCCTCACTTAATTCACTATGGAAAATAGAGTTCCCCGAAGGATTACAACTAATCCACCTATTCAAGAGGGTGGGTGTCCTCTCCTCCAATGTTATAGTCAGCAATACAAAATACTCGACAAAATACTCGACAGACTCATAACCAACCTCCCTTCCCTCTTTATTCTCACCTACAACCTTTCCCTTACTTTCTCTGTCTTGGCAGTTAAGCCTCTAGTCAATTTCCCGATCTACCCCTCCTAGTGTAGGTATTAACAATTGGAGGCTTAACAACATTCCCCGGGTTCACCACCACCTTGTCGTCAAGGTGAAAGTCTGGATACTGTTTGCACATGTCCTGGACAGATTCCCAAGTAGCTTCTTCTTCTGGCAACCCCTTCCAACTTAGAAGTACCTCCTATTCCCCTGTTTCATCATTGGTTCGAAGAGTAAAGATATCATCAGGCTCGGCCTGCCATTCTAAGTCCTCTGTTATGTGAACGGGCAACTGTGGAGAGGCTGTTACTTGTTTCAGCTTTCTTTTTAATTGAGATACATGAAAAACCAGGTGGATGGCAGATTCCATGGGTAGATCCAGGCTAGAAGCTACTTTGCCTATGCGCTGCAGAATGGTGTATGGACCATAATAATGTGGACGGAGCTTCTCATTTTGCCTCTTGGCCAAAGTCTTCTGCCGATATACCTGTATTTTTAAGTACACTGCATCCCCCTCCTCGAATTCTTCCTCGTGTCTCCCTTTATCAGCTTCTTTTTTCATCCGCTCTTGTGCCAGGCGGAGGTGTTCTTTAAGGCGTTCCAGTGCCGCGTCTCGCTCTGCTAGAGACTGATCCAAAGTAGCATTAGAAGTCTTCTGATCCCTATACATAATCAGGGGAGGTAGAGTCCGCCCATAAACAGCCTGAAACAGTGTAATTTTGATGGAGCTGTGCTATGTTGTATTATACCAATATTCTGCCTACCCCAACCACTGATGCCACTGCCGAGGGGTTTCACTACAGAAGCAACGAAGGTAAACTTCGAGACATTTATTCACAATCTCAGACTCCGTTTGGGGATGATACGCCGTGCTCCGTTCAAGCCGGGTTCCTTGAAGTCGGAAAAGCTTTGTCCAAAAGTGGCTGATGAAGACTTTGTCTCTATCGGACACAATTGACCTCGGAAAACCATGTAGCCGGACTATTTCTTTCACAAACATGGCAGCAACTGTCTTAGCTGTGAAGGGTGATTCAATGGTAAGAAATGAGCATACTTGTTCAAGCGATCGACCACTACCAGTATGGTATCCTGTCCTTGGGACTTAGGCAGTCCTTCGATGAAGTCCATGGCAAGGTCTTTCCAAATTCCATCTGGCGGGGGAAGAGGTTGCAATAACCCTGCAGGTGCCACAGCCATAGTTTTTATTGCGTTGACAGATATATCATTCCTCCACATACTTCTTCACATCCATCTTCATTCCTGGCTAATAGAGTTCACCTATCAACCATTTATATGTTCGAAGAAATCCCGAATGGCCCCCAAGTACAGAGTCGTGGAACATGTGTAAGATGGCTGGGATAAGGCTAGACGTTTTGGACACTACCAACCAATTTTTATATCGAAGTATCCCATGCTGAAGAGTATAACGAGGTACGCTGTCCGGATCAGACTTTAATTCCCTGAAGATGGCTGTCCAGTGGGGGTCAACCTCGACTTCTGCCTTAATCACATCGATGTCAATGACTGTCGAGGCTGAGATATGTGTCAGTTGGAGTGGTGGAGGCAGTCGAGATAAAGCGTTCGTGGCCTTATTTTCCAGGCCAGGTTTGTAGCGGATCTCAAAATTGTATCCAAGCAACTTCGTAATCCATCGTTGGTATTCAGGTTGAACCACCCTCTATTCAAGCAAATATTTCAATGCCTGTTGATCTGTCTGCACCACGAACTTCTGGCCCAATAGGTAAGGCCGCCAGCGTTCGATCGCGAGAACAATGACCATCAACTCCCGCTCATAAACCGACTTCATTTGGTTTTGTGGAGATAAAGTGTGGCTGAAGAAGGCAATCGGTCTTTGGTTTTGTGTGAAGACGGCTCCTAAACCTGTGCCTGAAGTGTCTGTCTCAATTACAAATGGAGTGTTGAAGTCTGGAAGGGCTAAGACAGGCAACGTAACCATAACTTGATTCAATTTTTCAAAAGCCATGGTAGCTTAAGTGGTCCAGATTAAGGAATCCTTCTCGAGCAATTGAGTCAGAGGAGCCGTTATAGTCGCGTAACCAGCCACAAATTTTCTATAATAGCCCATAAGTCCAAGGAAGCCTCGCAGCTATTTTAGGGTCATTGGTCGTGGCCAATGTAACATAGCTGAGATTTTTCAAGATCGCTTCTACTCCTTGGGCTGAAACCCAATGCCCGAGATAATTGATCAGTTCTTGGGCAAAGGTGCACTTCTTGTAATTGGCACATAAAGAGTTGTCCCTCAACACATTGAAAACCATTCCCAAGTGAGTCAGGTGTGTGGGTAAATTAGGGCTATATACTAGTATGTCATCAAAAAATACTAATAGACAACGCCTTAGAAACGAACAGAATACCCGGTTCATGAGGGATTGGAAAGTGGCAGCGGCGTTTGTGAGACCGAAGGGCATCACTACGAACTCATAGTGACCCTCGTGCGTGGGAAAAGCGGTCATAGGAGTATCAGCCTCTGCCATTAGTATTTGATGATATCCTGACCTCAAATCGATTTTCGAATACACCTTGGAGCTGTGCAATTCGTCTAATAGTTCTTCAATTACTGGAATAGGGAACTTGTCTGGTATGGTTGCCTCATTTAGTGCCCTATAATCCACGCAGAAGCAACAACTTCCATCCTTCTTCACTAAAATGACCGGACTAGAATATGGGCTCACACTGGGTTGTATTATTCCGGCTGTCAACATGTCCGCAATCAAACTTTCAATTTTCGATTTCTAGTAATGAGGGTAACGGTAAGGTCGAACGTTGATTGATTGTTGTCCCTCTTTCAAGGGAATCTGATGGTCCACGGCCCGCATCGGATGTAGCTCATGTGAGGCCTGAAAAACATCAGCGTATTCCTCAATGAGATCTCAAACCCCATTAGGCAGAGTGTCCGGAATCACAAACGTAGCACTGGAATTGGCAGTGTCTTGGTCCTCTTCTTTAGTGGTTAGAGTATAGCACTCCACCAGAAATCCCAAATTTTCCTTCTCCCATCGGCGAGACACGTTTATGGGATACTTCTAGTCAAGTCAGCGTCGGATTACCTTTGAGGATAATTCTTTTCCCTTCCCTATTGAAGGACAAGGTCAAAATCGGCCAATCTGCTTCCATTTTGCCCATGGTTGGAAGCCATTGCATTCCCAAAACAACATCGAGAGTTTTTAATTCCAGAGGTAAGAAATTATCTTTGATCGTGATAGTAGGCAAGGTTACCACTACTCCCTTGCAAATTCCGCTGCCCTTGACTGCGATCCCTGAAACCATAATCACGCCATAGTTCAATGTGTTCATTCGTGGAAGTTGTAATTCTTCGAGTAATGACAAAGAGATGAAATTGTGGGTTGCCCCACAATCGATCAGCACAATTACCTCTCGACCTTGCAACAACCCCTTCAGCTTGATGGTCCCTGGCGTGGAAACGCCTATAATTGAATTCAGTCCACATTCGACCATTTCTTCCGGCTTATTATCAATATCCCCCTTCCCGGAATTATCATTTCCCCTTCAATGAGATCGTCGTCGTGGACTACGAAAACCCGTAGTTCTTGATTTCGGCACTTGTGTCCTACCGTGAATTTTTCCTGAAAACGGAAACATAGGTCTTTCTCCTTCCGTTTGAGATACTCGGATTCCGTAAGACGCTTGTATGGAGGATCTTTCTGACGACGGGTTGTGTGTTGGTCATTGGAATATGGTTAGGGCTTTTACTTGCTATAGTTACGGTTCGAGTAGCTAAATTCTCCGGGTTCTTCTGAACCGTTTTGCCCTGGACCGATTCGGTTTTTCCAGATACTTCAAAAGTTATCCCTACCGCTTCTTGAACGGCCAAACTGATATCTTCTACCAACTAAGCTTTTTTGATAATCTGATCCAATCCCTAGTGTTCCATGGCGAGGACTTCTGCACGTACCACCGAATTTAAGCCATTAAAAAAGGCACTCTCCAGAACTTCATCCGATAATTGGGGTAGGGATGCAGCTAAAGCTTCGAATGATTTGTGGTACTCCGTCACCGATCCTTCCTGTTTGATCGACAACAGCTTCGCACAAAGCCATCACTCTTTCGACGGGTGGAAACGATTGCGCATCCTGGTCTTGAGTTGATTCCAATCGGTGAATCGGTCTTGATGATCCGTGTAACGAAACCAAGCCAGAGCAATTCCTTAGAAGCTGATCACGGAGACAATTATCTTCTCTGCATCTGTCAGCTTATGAATCTCAAAATAGCGTTCTGCTCAGAATATCCAGGATTCCAGGTCTTGTCTCGAAAAAATTGGCATCTCTACTTTCTTAAATCGATTGTGGTCGTTTGTTCCTTCCGTCACACTTGCTATTTCGTCCGTTCCATCCACTGTTTTTCCTTTCTGAATCGAACTTTCTCCTACCACGGTCGACAAAGGGATCGTCATTCGCAGTTCTCCAGTGATATATCCGCAATTAAGGATTTCAGCATCCTCTGTATCTCATAAGTTGTCTGCTGTTGCAGATCCGCTTTAGCATTCACAGCGACGATAGCTTCCTTCAAATCTGCGATGTCCTTTTCTGTCGCCTCACAACGTTTTTCGATTTCCCTCTTCACCATTCTACCTCGAGTCTCCAGGTCGAACTACTCTGATACCAAGTTGTGAGGTATCTCCTCACTGTAATTCACTATGGAAAACAAAGTTCCCCGAAGGGATTACAACTAACCCACCTATTCGAGAGGGTGGGTGTCCTCTTCTCCAATGCTATACTCAGCAATACAAAATACTCGACCGACTCCTAACCAACCTCTCTTCCCTCTTTATTATCACCTACCACCTTTCCCTTACTTCTCTCTCTTGGCCGTTAGGCCTCTAGTCAATTTTCGGATCTATCCCTCCTAGTGTAAGTATTAACAATTGGAGGCTTAACAGGATGCTATTCTTCACATAGAAGGGCCATGAGTAATTGTGAAGATTTCAAGGACATTTTCTTTCGTGGTAGCTGGTTTTTAGTCTCATATTGTAGTCATGTTTAGCGTAGATAGGCATGTAGGCTATATGATAATTTCTGATGTCAATGTCTAATACTTTACTTTGTTTGGATTCTATCTTATTTGCTGGCATCTTCTCTAAACTTACAGTTCTAGCCAAGAGCCATGCTGCTAGTTTCCTCTCCGTTGAAGATTTCAATATAGAACTTGAGGATCAAACTGGACACAAAGTTCATATGGGTCTGAAACTGACAAAGGTAGGGATAAAATCATGTTACCTTCTTGTTAAATAAAAGGAATAAAATGCAAGAAATTAATTTGTTGCTCAAGATTTAGAGATATAATAATGTATATTTAAATTAAACGATTCAGTCTCATGCTATAGTGTCTTCTTGAGCTCAAACATGTTAAAATTTATATGGTCATATCCGTGCATAGCTGAGTTTAGCTCATTTTATGCTCAGTTTTGTGTAATATTAATTTATATTTACTTAATTTAATTTTCAGTTTAATATCTCTTTTTGCGCAAGTCTTTGGACCAAAGAAACATGGACGTGTTCGAGATTATGAAGCAGGCGTTACTCCTTTTGAGTTGTCTAGATCATCTTCCAAAGTTCATGATCTTGAACTATGCCTTAACGAGTCAGAACAACGTCTTCAAGAATTTGAACAAAGAAAAGTTGAGGTACAAGGACTCGAATAAAATTGTTGAGAGCATAGATTTCAAACAATGATGGCTGAGATGATGACTAAAAATTCCTAAAGTAGGCATTAGAAAATTAAGGTATAATATCTAGAAATGTGAATATCTTTTTTGTTTAATGGACTTGAAGTATTTGTATTATTTAAATTAGTTTTAGCAATATCGTGACAACTTGTTGGTCGTTTTTGCCATAAATATTTATGGTAGTAAAAAATATGGTGCTTGTGTTGGATATAGTTTAGAAATTATAAATTCTAACTTGGAAAAGTAATTTAGTTTTTCCCAAAAAAAAAAAATTTTAATTCCAATATTATTATTCTACTTGATTTTTTTCGAAGGATTTAGCAATGTTAATAAAAAACCTTTTTTTCGAAGGTTTGAAAATGGTTGAAAATAGGATTATGATCTTTGGAAAAGTAATAAAAACCTTTGAAAAAAGTAATTGAAACAAATAAATTATTGACAACTAATTTAACAATTATCGAAGACTTATAACTTTTGAAAAATATGAAAATCTGAGGTTAATTGAACCAAGGGTAACAAAAACCTTTGAAAAAGCTTTTTCGACAGGACCTATTTCGACACTTTTTGGAGGTGGAGTAAACCTTCGAAAAACGATTTATCGAAGGTTTATTTTATTTTTTTAAAGGTTGCGACCTTTGAAAATACTCAATTTTCTTGTAGTGCTCGTATAGCTCGGCGCACCTGTACGTCCGCAACCATCGTCCTTCTTGGTTGGCCATCCACGTCTATAAAAGGGAAGGACTACCACCAACACCGAGTAAGTGAAAAACCTGTCACTTAAACCTCAATGTGTCTAGTCCTATGTCTACTCCTATTTTCTTACTCCGATTACTAACTTTGAGCATCAAAGTGTATTAGGCTGTGCACCGCACCAACGTCGAATTTTCTCATTGGAAGGTCATTTTCTCCTCGGTGAACACTCTCATCTGAGGGACAGGCGAACCTCTCAAAAATTCATTGTCAACAAATTAGTAATAGGTAAGAACTACCTCACGTCAAGCCCAAACGATGTGCTCCAACGATAGATCTTTTATCAGCATTCAAAACACTTGAGTTTGTGAAATACTTTATTATGATTTATATATTTTTCATGATAGTTGAATTTAGTATAGGTCATCTTGTCTGAAAAAACAATATATCATTTTGTTAGTAAATTACTTTCTAGTCACATGATAATGGTTTATCTCCATATTTATAGAATAGTATGAAAATTTCAACCTTGAGCCTACATTTGTATGACTTTTACTTTTGGACTCGACTCCAAAAGGCCTCATACGACTAATAAAGTAACCTTATATACTATTGAATTAAAAATACCGTTTTCAGTTTATCATAATATGTGGTTATTCAACCAAAAAATACTAATAAACTTTTCTTTAGAAAAAGAAATTGTGACCTCAAAACTCACTCTATAATGTTTAGAAAATGAGGGATATATAAATATCTTGACCCATCAAATCAAATGATGAAGAAAGATCATTCGTCCAATTTGGTCATAAATTGGGGTTTAAAATATCTCTTTCTCCCTCTTTCATTTTCTTGTTTCTTTTGTTGATAAGAGAGTTGAAAAGATTCACATTATTTATGTTGGAAGGGGCAATTCCAAAGGTGTACAAGAAACTTGTGAAGGAGTGGACCATAGTTATTGTGTCTCTACCTGTAACATAAAGATAAGTGCCACTACACACTACAATAAATTTGGCTGTGATCGATGAAAAGTTTCATCACTATAAATTAAGGAAAATAAACGTTTGCAAATACTTGTTCCAACGGAATATTTTGGTCGGCAAATTTGTCGCCATTGAATCGTATGGGTAAGATCACTGCCGACGAAAATTGATTTTCATGGCCTATGCAATTGAAAATTGGATTGGTCGTATATACCCATCTTTTACCGACGAATCTAGCTAATTTTCATCGGCCAAGAGGTCTATGCTAGTGAAAATTATGTGACTTTTCCAACAAAATGTAGATCTTAGTTGGGAAAAACTAAAGGAAAAAAGTAATAAAATGCAATTTGAAACTGAAATTTGATTTGAAATCTAACAGTAGTTGTAGATAGATACATCTAAAGTTATCATAGGATTGGATATTTACAGTAATAAAAAAACTGTACTTATATATATATACTAAAAAAAATTAGACTTTTAGTGTCTGTCAAAATAAAAACTCGGAGGAGACCATGACGGATGACAAACAAAACGCGCTTAAAATAAATAATATATACGTTTCAATGTCAATCCAAAACCGCCATTGTATGTTAAGTTTTAAGGTTGGGCTATGCTCGACATTTCACTCACGCGACCCCAAGAACTGAAGCACGAATGACGGCACGACTTGCAGCATTCCAAACGAGAAGTGACGGCGAATCGGACGTTGCGAACGGCGGTGACCCCACGTCACTGAGGAGCACTACTCTGTGTCCCTTGTCGGCGTGTTCATTAGTCTCTTGACCAGATCTCGATCCCTCGGTCTCACTTCATTTGTTGTTGTCGCTATGGGTACGAGTTGTCTAGCTTCTTCTTAGATTTCATTTTAGGTTTTCAATGGTGAAACAAGTAATTGTAATGAACATCTCCACACTCGATTTACTCTAAAGGACAGCCTGCAATGACGAAATTCCTTTTACGTGTTTTACCTCCAAAAACAACAGTGAAATCAATTCATATGTGAGATATTTTTTGGCCAAAAAATAGCTCATTGATTTTTGGTAATTACAAAAATTCATATGGTGAGATTAACATGGATGTTGTTAAAATATTTTCTGATTGTCTTGAGAGGTTCTGTAACATCCAAAAATATTTCTCTAATATTTTGTTGATTTGAAAAGCTTATATTCAAAGCCTATTGCAAAATTCATTATTTATCATGAAACATCTGATCAAATTGAGCTTGAAGAATGAAGTATTTTGTTACATAACAATGATTTAAATCAAACTTTAGCTGTAAAAAACCTTGTGTAAGGAGAAATATTAATGTTAGGATTCCATATGCAGATGAAAGCTTGTATTCCTCGTGTGGATGCAAGCTTGTTGTCTTACTATTAATCTTGGGATGCATTTTGGTCGTAAATGGCTTTCATATATAATCTCCGGATGTAATTGATAAAAGTGAGTGGACATAATATAATACTTTCACGAATTTTACTAAATGATTTAGAAGATTCAGTTGAGATACTATTAGTGTGTAAGCATAAATATTATTTCTATGAGAGCTAGGCATACTACGCACTGGCCGAAGTTGTTTTAGTCTAATTTTCCATTATATTTTAAATTGGAGGGTAGGCAAAGTGAATGGACAAATGAAGTTTGAGGTTGGTTTAAGAAAGGGAGAAATTTGGGAATTAATGAGTTAGTATTTCATAGAACTTGCCTAAAGTTTTAGAAGTCTTTTACAACATTGTTTATTTAAATATTGTTCTAGTAATAATTAAGGTGAGATCTGGGTGCAATATTTTCTTTGTCTATTATAATAGGAATTTCATAGTTCTCACCTCACTAAACTTCAAATAGGGTGATGTATTATCAATGTGTAAATGGTAGCATGAGTTATGAAGCTCATGGTGACATTTTCCAACTTACGAGCAATAGTCCTTCTTTACTTTAGAATGCGTTCTTTCCATATTTGTAAAGCATGAATTTAAGTAATACAAGCAAAAGTTCTTATTACTCAATTTTAGTTTTTGTTTGTCTAGTAATTCTTATGTGAAGTGTATGTATTTGTTTATCCAAATACAACCATGCAAAATACTTAGCAATGTCATTTTTTGTCTATCTATGCATTCTCTTTTTTCGAATGATTTTAATAATTCATTTGTTTACCCTATCCTTGAAAGGTTAGGTTACCTGTCAGATTTCATATGTTTACCCTATCCTCAAGGAGATAAAACAGGTGCAGATATCGAAAGGCTGGCTTACCAGCCCATTTAATGTTGTTATCCGATTTATTTGGTTTGAATTCAGGTTGAGAAAGGTACAAATACAGGGAGAGAACTGGTCAACCCCTAAAATATATGAGAAGTTTCTTCTGAATTAAAAATTTTAATTTGGTTGAACAAGTCTGGAAAAAGAATAAACGGATTAATTTGGAGTAGAGATGCACTGTGTCACAACCATACTAGTAGAGTGTAGGTTGTGACGCCCACGTAGTGTGCAAGTGTCAGCGACGAGCATATGTCGCCCATCGGGCCACAACGAGGGCCGAGAGAGAAGGGCCGTGATGCGACCAAGGAGGATGGTGCATCACCTAACACACCATATGGATGTGCTCAAGAATGCCTAGAGAAGGCGTATGCAGAATGCAAGGCGAAGGAAATGTCAGTGGTGTCGGTGACAAGTTCAACGGGGGCCAGTTGGGGCCCCGGGTCACGACCCTAGAAGTCGGGGTTCCGTCGAGAGTTTGGACGAGCGGCTTTAGAGTTAGATGCATATTAGTGAAATAT
>NW_019104815.1:30070-40323 GCF_001995035.1 Momordica charantia | reverse complement strand
ACGGTGGACTTGTTCTCCGATCGTAGCACTTTTCTTGGATCCTCCTTGAAATCCATCCTCCTTTTCGGGAGCTTCCCATTTTTATCTTCCTCCTCACTGAGGTAGGTTGATTATTGGATCTCTTGCCTAAATATGATCAGGTTGTGGTTCAAAATTCCTTTTTTAGTGCACCACTGTTTTAACAAATTTGTTAACCGTTAAATCAAGTAAAAGTTAGAACCCAAATCTCAACTTTAACGTTGGATCTAAAATTTAAAATTTAACTTTACATCATGCTTTAAAAAATTTCTGGTCTAAAACTAGTGTTTAATTTTGAATATTGTTGTTGAAATTTCAAATTATTGGAAAAAAAATACTTATAAACTTGATATTTGAAATAGAATTTTAAAGTTATATCGTAAATCTAAATTTGAATATATACTTATAAATTTTCCTGAAAAAAAGCAATTAGAAAAGTTAAAAAAAAACAAAAATAAATAAAAACAATTATTTTTTTAAAAATTTAATTACACTATCATATTAAATTGTAAAAGCAGAATTTTTATTTACAAAATAGAAAGTAATTAATTTTCGTTTACTTGGGGAAAATTGTGAGTAATGCCGAAATACATAACATGCTAGTGAAAAATGGTCATAAGTTTTATAATTTTTAAAAATGGCCAACACATCTTTTGTCGAAATTATGCATGGAGTAATTTTCCGTTTTTAACCTGCCCACATTTTAGGAGCCACATATTCTATTTCAAACTTAAAACTAAATACCTAAAATATCTACCCTACATAAATGGGAAATAAAATTCAAACTAATTTAGATTATATGTTTAAAAAATAAAATGGATCTCTCCGTGCACAATTGGGATTTAACTCATACCAACTTTATTTGGTGCATCCTTGTTGATGCAAGAATTCATTATTGGAATTTCCATGGAAAACAAGGTTGATGTTGTTGGGTTATATGCCCTAAACTAGTGATTTGTAAACATAAAACAAGCATTGATTCAATAAAGTTGTTATTGATGTGTCTCTTAGAATTGCATTTACCAAAATTCAATAAACTAACATTCGAGGTTATGTCATGTAACTGGAACAATATATAATAGATATACAGTATATATTCGATATATAGGTGGATAATGTTCCAGGAGTAACCTAGAGGGTCTATAGTATATGGATAAAGTTGGGTACCTTATCATGGTGACACTATGGATACGTTCCACTTTGTAATAGCTACAAATGACTTGATCTAGGTCGTTCATGTGGAGACATGCGAGTGGGGGTATCATATACAATGAATTTGTATAAGACCGGAGAGCGAAATAATTAATCTTTAGCTGTAACACCTTTAGCTAATAGATTAATATTTCAATAGGATAATCAGGTAACTTGAGCTCAATCCTACGTGAGTTGATTTGCATGGGTGAGAGTGGGCCGAGTTGCCAACTCAATATTCCTACCATTTTGGGGATGAGACCGACATGTAGGTCCATCAGATCCCATTGCTAGCTCGTAAAGGATAGTTAAGAACATTGAGTCTTGAGAAGAATTTGAATTGTTCAAATTAGTTAAAGGGTATTAAGGTTAATTCTATGAGATGCAATTAATATAATGTATGTTGATACATTATAATATAAAGCTACTTTTGAATTAGATTTAAAATGATGAGAGAGATGGACCTTAGAATTTGATTCTAATATGGTTCATTAATTTAAGTTTAATTTGATTAAATATTATTTAATTAAATTAATTAAATTATTGGGACATGTTAATTTGATTAAATTAAATTGGATTTAATTTAACTAAATTAATAATTATTTTTGTAATTAATTAAATTAGATTTAATTAATTATCAATTTAATTAAAATTGTTTTAATTAAATTAAAAATAAAACAAAAAAAATATGAAAAAGAAAATGGGAGGAAAACCTCCGTGTGGAAATTGTGGAAATGAGCAGGGAAATGGTAACTTCGCCCTCACTCCTCATTCTCTATAAAAGGGAGGTTCTCCCATTTCTTTTCAGGGGATAAAAGATGGAGAATATTTGTGGATATAGTTCCATATACAGAGTCCGAATGACATATGTTGTATATGTCCTAGAGCCTGTTGCATAGGTGTGGATATAGACCCTGTAGATAGTTCCATATAGAGGAAATGTGATTCACTTAACACATGTAGATGCACAACTGCAAACCCGACAAAGACTTCATAATAGGGAGCATATACCTATCTTATATACACGACACAAGACATGATATGCTTATTTAGTCTCCCAATATAGTTACTTTGTCTAGATTTAAAAAATCCTCAAACTTCATTTGAATTAAATCTTTAAAATTTTCTTTAAGATTATAGTTCATCTTTAAGGTTTTGTATTTTTTTAATTAATTTAGGATTTTAAAGAATAAAATAAAAATTATCTCCAAGGTATTCTTTCTTTTTTTTTTTTTTAAATATTCATTATGAATAGATCGTTGATTTCCTAACACTATTATCTACCTTTTTCGATAGTATAAGATGGTTAGAGATTTCTTAAGATCAATATGTTTTTGTTTAAGGGTATATCTGTCGTAAACAACATGTAAAATTGTACGATACTTTTGGCCATTTGATTTAATGGGCATATTTGTCCTAAATAAAATTGAAAATTAAATCATAATCGACAGTTAGCCATCATCATAATTAGATACTTTTGGCTATTTTTCAAAACACTTTTATTTTATGGTCATCTCTTCGTTACCCGCTGTCTTAAGGTGGGTTACACCGAGAGTCGAGCTAACACTGCCGAAACATCTTCCACCTCTAACTCCACCTCGAAACGGTCCAACTCATCTAATATTGGTCCAGGAGGCACTGTCGGGGGTGCTACGCTCGTTGCCCTTCTACTGAGTGCATCGGCTACCACGTTCACCTTACCCGGATGGTAATTGATCGCACAGTCATAGTCCTTTACCAGCTCTAACCACCTCCTCTGCCTTAGGTTAAGTTCTTTTTGAGTGAAGAAATATTTCAAACTTTGGTGGTCAGTGATGATTTGAATCCTTTCTCCATACAGGTAGTGTCTCCATATCTTCAAGGCAAACACCATCGCAGCAAGCTCCAAATCATGGGTGTGGTAGTTAAGCTTGTGCACCTTCAACTGCCGCGAGGCATAGGAAATAACTTTCCCATGTTGCATCAGAACGCAACCCAACCCTCTCCGTGAAGCGTTACTGTACACCACTAAACCTCCTGTGCCATCCGGTACCGTTAGCACCGGGGCCGTGACCAAACGCTCCTTTAGTTCTCGAAAAATTTTCACGCATCCATCGCTCTAAGCGAAAGTGGAATTCTTACGGGTCAACTGAGTCAAAGGCGCTGCCAATCGAGAAAAATCTTGAATGAACCTTCTATAATAGCCGGCTAGTCTGAGAAAACTACGGATTTCGATCACTGTGCGAGGCTTTGGCCAACCACTGACCGCCTCTACTTTGGTTGGGCCCACGACAATACCCTCTCTAGTGACTATGTGGCAAAGGAAGGCCACCTTATCTAACCAAAACTCGCATTTTGAGAACTTCGCATACAGGTTGTTTCCCCTCAAGGCGATAAGGACCTATCGCAGATGTCCTCGTGCTGTTGTGCTGTCTTGGAGTAAATCAAAATGTCGTTGATAAACAATATCACAAACATGTCCAAAAATTCCTTAAAAACCCGATTCATGAGATCCATGAATGCCGCAGGGGCATTAGTGAGTCCAAAAAACATTACGGTAAACTCAAAATGCCCATACCTGGTCCTGAAGGCTGTTCTTGGTATGTCGTCGTCCTTAATTCTCAACTGATGGTATCCCGATCGTAGGTCTATCTTCGAGAACACCCTTGCTCCTTTTAGTTGGTCAAAGAGGTCATCGATGCGACGAAGGGGGTACCTATTCTTTGTTGTCACCTTGTTCAATTCTCGGTAGTCAACACAAAGTCGCATAGATCCATCTTTCTTTTTCACAAAAAGCACTGGAGCACCCAAGGGAGACACACTCGGGCGAATGAAGCCCGTGTCTAAAAGCTCTTCTAGCTGTGCCTTAAGCTCCTTAAGTTCCACTGGAGCCATGCGGTATGGTGTCTTTGAAATGGGGGCTATCCTGGTTAATAAATCGATGCAAAAGTCGAGTTCACGGACAGGGGGTAGCCCCGGGAGGTCTACAGGGAACACGTCTAGGAATTCTTTGACCACGCAGACGGAGTCGATACTGGGTGGAGTCTTACTAATGTCGACGACACTGGCCAAATGACCCCAAGCACCATTCCGTAATAGGCGCCTTGCCTTCAATGCCGAGACTGCCCTTGGAACTCCACCCATAACTCCTTTAAATGTAAAGCTCCTACCCGAAGGTAGTTGGAAGGAGACTTCCCTTCTCAGGCAATTAATGTTAGCTTGGTTGGTAGCTAGCCAATCCATGTCCAATATGATGTCAAAATCCCGCATGTCCAGTTGGATCAATCTTGCCTTTAGGGTCTGATTGTCAAAAGATAACTCGCCTGCTCTCACCATTTGACTAACAATCATAACTGACCCTGATGGCGTAGAAACTGACAACAAAAACCCTAACGGCTCTAGTTCGAGGGTTTTCCCTTCACTTCTCTTCTATTCTAAACATAAAGAAGGCTCACTTGGGCTAAGGTTGTCCCTCCATTTCTCATTTGTTTTAAAATAAAGAAGGCCCATTTACCCAATTACTTTTGTTAAAACAAAGCAAGACCCATGAACCAGAAATTAGAATCCTACTCCCAACCTCCCTATGCTTAATTATCACTAATAATAGAAATAAGTAGCCGGCCCAACGACCTAAGACAATTTCCAAAGAAAGCAAACTCGTTGTTAAACAATAATTAAATACGTATATAGATGCCAATAACTCACAACAAATACCGCAGCAGATCGAAATAAAATGAAATGAAACAATTAAGTTAAATTAAAATGATTTCTAAGAAAAAGAGGCCCCGAGGAACGAAGGTAACCTAACCTGAGTAACACGGGACGTTACAGTTCGTGTGGAGACACGCGAGTGGGCGTATCCTATACAATGAGTTTGTATAAGACCGAACTGCGAAATAGCCAATTTTTAGATGTTACGTCATTGACTAATAGATTGCTATTTCATTGGATGACCAGACAACTCATTCTCAATCCTGAGTGAGTTATGGACTCCTGCCCATGAGGGCTCGTCTTTTGATCTGTATGGGCGAGAGTGGCCCGAGTTGCCGACTCAATATTCCTACCATTTTGGGGACTAGACCGAGTGGGGAACTGGGAACATAACTTCACAAGATGGAATTCACTCCTCCCCGACTTTAGGAAAGTAGATGAGAATTCTCTTAATTACTGACTCCGGGACTTGAACAAGGGGCTCCACCCTCTCACTGGCCCTAGAGGGACTTCAGTTATTGGTCGGACCATAACCGAGTTGTTCATTAGAGGAGCAGTGGTATTTAAGGAGCAAGATGTAACACAAGGGTAAAACGGTAATTTGACCCATTTGTGATTACGAACACTCATGAAGGATTGACTTTTCATTTATGGTCGTATATCCGTGGATAAAAAACATTCTGTAGTGAGAAGAGTGCAACTGTGGGTCTATAGTGGAGTGACCCGTAGTTAACGAATGTTGATTAACTCGATCAATGAGTTTGATCTATTAATCTCTTATCGTTGAAGCTTCTGATCTGTAAGTCCATTAGTTCCCCTTGCTAGCTCATAACGGGTAAAACAAGGATCAAGTTTTTGGAAGAATTTGAAATGTACAAATTACTCAAGGGAATATATGTATATTGATACATTATAATATATAGTTAATTATAAATTAAAACTATATATTATGAGAGAAATTATTTGAATGAGATTCAAATAAAATTAATATGAATAAGATTCATATTAAAACTATAAGTTAAAAATAATGTGCATAAGATGTACATTAGAACTATAGGTTATATGAGAATTGCTATAGAATATGATTGTATTTATGTGATAAGTAATTAAGTGTTAATTATTTATTTTATATATATATATTAATTAATTATTAATTTGATTAATAATTAATTAACATTTATTAATTAATATGATTAATTAATATATATATATTAATATGAATATTAATATTAACACTCTCCTACTTAATTGCAGGGGGTGGGGGAACAGTTATGACGTGGGGAGTTCCCCCCACGTCATAGGGAGTTATTACAGAATGGTTCTGCAAGATAACCTTCTCAAAGAAGAAACTCTCTCAATCAACACTCTCTCAATTTTCCTCTTTCTCAAGACAAAAACGCTCCCACAAGCAACGATCTCATACCCAGAGGATAGCTCAGAAGATCATTTGGTGGTGTTTGGGAAATTGAGCCATTGAAGAAGAGTTCTTCAAAGGTAAAAGAAAAGTCCTTTCTCCTGTAATTTCATCGTTGAATGTTTGATTTTGTTTCTCAAAAACTCATGAACGATGATCTGCTCTCCGGGATTTACATCCCATCAAGAACGACGTGCCCAAAACCCTAATCAAATAATCAAAGGTGAACGAGAAGGTCTTCGAAGGGATCTAATCCCATAGTGGAAGCGTGTGAACGCTTATGCTTTGATTTTTTTTTAGAAAAACAATAAAGAAAAGACAAAAACAACGCAAAGACGAAGACGTAGAGCAACCTACCTTTGAAGACCGTTATTCTCTGTAGTTCGACGACACCATCAACAAGTCTTCCTCGCTATTCTCTTGGGAAGGATCGGTTTGTGGGAACCGTCTTTTTGAAGGAGAGGGAATTTTAGAGAGCGCTTTTGAGAGAATTTTTGTTCAACTATTTAACAATAACAAACCTGTCAATTTAAAGATAGGGAGAGGAATGTTCCACCCCACCCACCATCTTCCTACTTCTTACTTCGTTGCAAAATGCAAGGAGGTGTGTTGTCAATTAACTTAATTAACTAATTTACTTAACTTAATTTGTTAATTATAAAACTAATTAATTAATGATAATTAAATACCATACATTTAATTAAAACCTTATTTGAATCATATTCAAATGTATATATCTCTAATAACCTGTAGTTTTAATGTGAATCTCATTCACATTAATTTTAACCAATATTTTGAATATGACGACAAGTCATACTAATCATACTAATCATTATTTGAATCTTATTCAAATATAACTCTCATAATATATAGTTTAATTATGAATGTCTTTCATAATTAATGAACATTATATTATAATGTATCTATACACATTATATTAATTGTATCTTATACAATTAACCTACATTCCCTCATTTAAATTGGACAATTCAAATTCTTTCATAAGACTTTGATCCTTGTATTTTACCCGTCGCGAGCTAGCGGAGAGACCTAATCGACCTATAGATCGAAAGTTACAACATTACGAGATTAATTGGTTAAACTCATTAACCACCTTAACCGACATATGTTAACTGAGGGCTACTCCACTAAAAACTCACAGCTGCACTCTTCTCGCTATAGAATATTTACGTGTCCACGGATATCGACCATTAACGACAAGTCAATCCTTCACGAGTGTTCGTAACTCTAGATGGGTCAAATTACCGTTTCCCCCCTGAGTTACATCTTGCTCCTTAAATACTACTGCTCCTCTAATGAACAACCCAGTTAAGGTCCGACTAATAACCAGAAGTCCTTTCAGGCTAGTGAGAGGGTGGGGCCCTTGTTCAAGTCCTGGAGTCAGCACTTAAGGGAACACTCATCTACTCCCCTAATGTTAGGAAGAAGTGAATTCCATCTTGTGTAATTATGTTCCTAGCTCCCCACTCGCTCTTGTTACCGAAATGGTAAGAATGTTGAGTCGACGACTCAGGTCACTCTCACCTATAGAGATCAAAGGACGAGTCATCACAGGCAGAAGTCCATAACTCACTCAGGATTGAGAATGAGTGACCTGATCATCATATGAAATAGCAATCTATTAGTCAACGACGTTACATCTAAAGATTGGCTATTTTGCGGTCCGATCTTATACAAAGTCATTGTATATGATAACCCTACTTGCATGTCTCCACACGAACAACTTGGATTGGGTCGTTTGTAATATTTACAAAGTGGGCCGTATCTGTGGTGTTGCAAGGATATGGTACCCAGCCTTATCGATGTACTACATAATCTTTATATTCCCGAGACATTGTCCACTTGTATATTGAGAGTATATCAAATATATACACAATATATACTTTCCCGACCACAAGAAAATAACATTGGATGTTTAGTTTATTGGAGTTGGACCATGCAATGTTGTAAACTCAACAACAATTTGATTGAATAAGAAAACATAACTTCATTGAATATAATTTTTTTTTTACAAAATTACAAGCTACGAGTTTAGGGCAACACACCCAACAATCTCCCACTTGAACTAAGCTCTAGTGGGGGTGTACAAAATCATAAAGTAAATGGACAAATACAATAAAGTAGGGCATACACTATAACCATTACATTTATCCCACTTGTCCTATACTAAATGTAGAACGTACGTAAACTTAGACTTTCTAGATCGCCCTCAAAGCCTTTAGCCGTGAACACCTTCGTAAAAGGATCACCAATCTTGTGCTTCGAAACGATCTTTGTGACGATCACGTCTCCTCATTGCACTATCGCCCATATAAGGTGGTACTTTCTTTCGATATGCTAGCCCCTCTTGTGGCTTAGAGGTTCTTTAGAATTTGCCACAGCACCACTGTTACCACAATAATGTGTGACGGGCAAGTTCATGTTAGGAACGACTGTCAGATTGATTAAGAACTTCTTAAACCAAAACCGCTTTTTTTTACTGCTTCACAAGCTACAACGTACTCAGCCTCCATGGTGAAGTGTGCAATGCATCCTTGTTTGATGCTTCACCAAACTATTGCTTCTCTGTTAAGAGTGAATACTGATCCCGATGTGGATTTCCTAGAATCGTTGTTTGTTTAGAAGTCAAAGATATTGTATCCTGTAAGGATCAAATTCTTAGAGCCTTACACGAGCTTGTTGTCCATCATTCTCGTAAGATACTTGAGGATTTCGTTAACAGCAGTCCAATGATTATATACTTGGTTGGATTGATACCTACTGACCATCCCTACTGCATAGCAAATGGAAGGCCTAGTACACAACATAGCATACACCAGGTTGCCCACTGTGGAAGCATAAGGTATGCGTCTCATATCCTCAACATCTTGAGGTGTCTTAGGACATTGTTCCTTGACATATGAATTCCATGCTTGAAAGGCAATAAACCCTTCTTGGAATTCTACATCGAATATCGAACAAACATTTCATAGATATAAGTTGCTTGAGGCAGGACTAGCGTTTTGTTCTTGATATCCCTTAGAATTTAGATGCCAAGAACATATCGAGCTTCTCGTAAATCCTTCATTAAGAACTCGGTAGCTAACCACTTCTTTATGTCAGTGAGGTACCCTACTTCATTCCCAATGAGTAGGATATCATTCCTATACAACACTAAGAAGGCTACAGTGTTATTAACGATCTTCTTGTATACACAAGGTTCATCAACGTTTTGGTCAAAACAAGCTACAATGTACTCAGCCTCCATGGTGGAGTCTGCGATGCATCCTTGTTCGATCGTTCGCCAAATTACTGCTCCTCTGTTAAGCGTGAATATTGATCCCGACGTTGATTTCCTAGAATCGTTGTTTGTTTGTGTGACGCCCGAGATGAGGGGTACATGAATAAACCAATACCACATCCGAATGAGAGGGATCCTGAGATTATGGAAGAATGGTCAAGAAAGGGTTAAAAAGAATTGATAGTCACTACCTATACCAACAAGGTGTACCTTCCTTTTCGTTGCTCAATTGTAAGAACTCCAAAGTTAAGCGTGCTTGGCTTGGAGCAATCTTAGGTTGGGTGACCTCCTAGTTGCTTTACTATGAAGCATGTGAGTGAGGACAAAGCATGTTGGAAGGACTCGTGTTGGTCTGTAGGGGCAGTCTATGCTCTTCTAACTCACTTAGAACTTGACGGTGGCGCAGCCAGGTCGCAGGGGAATGTCGGGGAGAGAGGTGTCGAAACCGGATTCCGAATCCTGGGCCGTTCCTGTAGACTGAGTTAGAAACTAGTAGTGATCTCGGTCGACCTCCTCGTCATCACCATGTACGCTTCATGCTTGTCCTTGAGAGCTTATACATTGAAATTTTTCTCATCAGTTTTTGTTGCCGCTCTGTTTCGCTAGACATAGAGTGTGTTTATTAAGCGTACCAAATAG
>NW_019104814.1:82430-94404 GCF_001995035.1 Momordica charantia | reverse complement strand
ATTCCATACTTGTTTTCGGGGTTTTTGGGATTGAGTTCTATGGGTCTTGTTCGTTAGCAAGGTTCTTAGATCCAACTCTCAAGGGTTTCTTAACATTTTGGTATCAGAGCATTAGGCTCTTTGATCGGATATATGTTTCCTTGCGTTTAWCTCTTTGAATTCCTTATTCATTTGCTTATGTTTGATTATATCTAAGCATATTAGCATTCTGTCTAAAATTACAAAATAAAAAAAAGTATCAATTTCGTTCATCTTTTCCAATTTTCGTTCTCTGCATTATTATAGATCTGGGTCTTATCTACAAATCTGTCTTCTTTGAAGTCTTCTAATTCGACTTGCTTAGTGTTGAAATTCGTGAACTTTGCTGATTGATTCCAAAAAGAAAAAAAGAAAAAAAACTGAACGTGAAAGCATTTATTGTTAGCATTATTGTGCTTTTGCTGATCCATAACTGATTAAAAAAAAAAAGAAAAAGGAAAAGGCCATAGAAGACCCCATTTGTCATTACTTCTTTGTGTAGCCTTGCATTTAAATCTCATGCCAAAAAATGGGATTTAGCTCATCGGGGAAGAAGAAAATACAATGGGTAAAGGAAGATGACAGCACATTTCAAGAAAATAGAAGAAAACCGAGAATGGTGATGACAGCTAGAAGCAGCAGTCGAATATCCTCCTTTGTCGTCAGCTCTCTCCCCAAAAATGGCGAGATTCTTCATCCTTGTCGTTTCCAGCACTAAAAGATGTGTCTCTATTGGGAACCATGTGTGTCGGCTAGTCCAAAATGTCCCTTTTATATCTGGTCCAAATTTTAGGGCACCTGGCTGGAGGTTGTACGGACATGGTAATTTATCCCACGTCTGGGATAGTTACTGCGCTGTTAATTTAAGCAACCACTGTTCTTCGCCCGGCTCTAATCTTCTCTGCCTTGGACATGATTTGTCTAACATTTCTCGAGCTCAACGCTTTCTTCATGCGTTGTCGCCTGTGTCTAAACTTGTGCAATTAAGCCCAAAAATAAGAGAATTTAGCACAATTTTTAGCCAAAGCATTCAAGACGAGGGACTTTAGTTCTAAGTTCGATTTCTATGATTTTTCATGATGTTTAAGAGCTTAAACCGACACACTTGGACATTTCTTTGTATAAAATAACGCAAATAACTACTAGAATAACTCTCTTTTGGAGAGATATCACTCGTCCCACTATTGTAACTTTGCAATTAGATGATAGGTCCATAAAGAAACTGGAAGGGAAAATAGAAGATGTGCTTGTTAAGGTTGATAAGTTTATTTTTCCTGCCGATTTCATAATTTTGGATTGTGAAGTAGATCTTGAGGTGCCGATCATTCTTGGGAGGTCGTTTTTAGCAGCTAGTGACACTGATTCAATGTTAGGAAAGGAGAAATTACTAGAAGGTCAATGATGAGCAACTCACCTTCAACGTCCTTAATGCAATGCGTCTTCCAGATGAAGTCGAGGAGTGCTCTGCAATAGGACAACTATAGAAGAACTCCAAGAGATGATTGTAGAAGACTTGGAAGTAGATTTGGAGGCTGCAGACAAAACAAGCAAAATTGCAGAAGTTTGAGTTTTTGTAGCCAACAGTAGCTAATTTGAAAGCCTTGCAGCCTTCCATTATTGAACCTCCAGAATTCGAGAAGAAACCCCTACCATCTAATTTAAAATATGAATATTTGGTTTAAACGATACTTTTTTGATTATCATTTCTTCGTATTTGACTAATGAACATGAATCTTTACTATTGAAGATTTTATCTAAGTACAAGAGGGCTATTCGATGGACCATAGCGGACATAAGAGGAATTAGCCCTACTTTTTACATGCACAAAATCATCTTGGAAGAAGTAGCCACTAATTCTATCGAGAGCCAAATGAGGCTCAACCCCAAAATGAAAGAGGTGGTAAAAAAGGAGATAATAAAATGGTTAGACGCTGGGTTGATCTACCCCATTTCAGATAGTAGCTAGGTTAGCCCAGTTCAATGCGTTCCCAAGAAGGGTGGTATGGCGGCGATTACCAACGATGACAAATGAGTTTATCCCGACAAGAACGGTGACTAGTTGGACAGTGTGCATGGACTACCGTCACCTAAACAAGGCAACTAGAAGAGACCATTTTCCACTGCCTTTATTGACCAAATACTTAATCGTCTTGCAGTGAATGAGTGGTATTGCTTCATTGACGGGTATTCTGGTTACAACTAGATTACAAGAGGATGTCGTTCGGTCTTTATAACGCTCCTGCCACCTTCTAGAGATGCATGACTGATATTTTCTCTAACATGGTAGAAAGAACGGTATAAATATTTATGGATGATTTGTCTGTGTTTGGTGAGTCGTTTGAAGTTTGTTTGGAAAATTTAGAAAGTGTTTTAAAAAGGTGTTAAGAGACTAATCTTGTGCTTAATTGGGAGAAATGCCATTTTATAGTACGTGAAGGTATAGTCTTAGGTCACAAAATTCAGGAAAAGAAATTGAGGTCAATTGGGCTACGATAGATTTGATTGCCAAACTACCCCCTCCTACTACTGTAAAAGGTGTTATAAGTTTCTTAGGACATGTGGGTTTCTACCACCGTTTTATAAAAAAAAATTGTGCAAATTTCTAAACCTTTGTGTCAGTTGTTAGAAGTGGATTGACCCTTTTGATTTTGATGAAAATTGTTTGAAAACTCCTATCATTATTGAACTTTATTGGAACTTGCCATTTGAACTAATGGTGATGCAAGTGATTTTGCAGTGGGTGCGATGTTAGGTCAGCGAAAAGGTAAAGTTCTTCATCCTATTTACTATGCGAGTAAGACTATTAATAGTAGTCAGATAAATTACACTGTGACTGAGAAAGAGTTTTTAGTTGTTGTTTTCGTATTTGACAAATTTCGCTCATATTTGATTGGGACTAAGGTGATGGTTTTTACTGATCATTCTGTGTTAAAATACTTGTTTGCTAAAAAAGAAGACAAGCCTATGTTTTTTAGGTGGATATTATTGCTACAAGAGTTTGATTTAGAGATAAGAGATAGAAAAGGAACAGAAAACCAGATAGCAGATCAGTTGTCTAGGCTAGAGTCTTCTTTGCAACATGGTAACTCGAAAATCAAAGAACATTTTGTTAGTTATTTTAGAAGTCCCTTAGTATGCTGATTAACCGAACTATCTGGTTAGCAACATAATTCCTACCGATTTAAGTAAGCACCAAATTAAAAAATTCTTTCGTGATGTTAGGTTTTGTAGATGGGATGAACCTTTCTTGTTTAAATTGGGACCTACAATATTCTTCGTAGGTGTGTTGTTGAGCATGAACAAACTGAGATTCTTGAAGCGTGCCACAAATCACCATATGGTGGACATTTCGCTGGACGTAAAACTGCAGCGAAGATCCTCCAAAGTGGTTTCTTTTGGTCGTTGCTATTTCGAGATGCTCACATATTTGCTCAAAGTTGTGACCGGTGTCAAATATCAGGTAAGTTAATACGGAAACATGAGATGCCCTTAAACCCACCGTCCTTCGGTAAGAATTATATTCTCTTGGCTGTTGACTATGTTTCAAAATGGGTTGAGGCTTTGGCCACCCTTACTAACGATGCCAAGGTAGTTTCTCTCTTCTTGCAATAGTTCATTTTCACGAGATATGGTACACGTAGATGCTTGGTTAGTGATGACGACAGACACTTTTTAAATAGAGCAGTGAGTAATTTGGTAAAAAAAGTATAACATTCATCATAAGATTGCTACTACCTATCACCCTCAAACTAATGGATTAGAAAAGATATCAAATAGATCTATAAAATCAATTCTAGAGAAGTATGTGAATGTGAATAGGAAAGACTGGGCTATTAAACTTGATGATGCATTATGGGCTTATAGAATAATAGCTTATAAAACTTTGTTAGGTATGTTCCCATATCGCATTGTTTTCAGTAAAGCATGTCATCTTCCTCTAGAATTAGAACATAGAGCATTTTGGGCTACACGGAAACTAAATTTTGACTATTCTGCTGCAGGTGAAACAAGGTTGCTATAGCTGCACGAGTTGAATGAGTTTTGTCAGTTTTCTTATGAGAATGCTAAGATGTATAAAGAACAAACTAAAAAGTGGCATGATAAGAAAATAATGGATAAGAATTTGGAACCTGGAGACTCAGTGTTGTTATTCAATCCTAGATTAAGGTCGTTTCCAGGTAAGCTTAAGTCTAGATGGTCGGACCCGTTTCTAGTTGAACGTGTTTATCCACATGGAGTTGTGGATTAAGAGATTCGAAAGGTAATATTTTTAAGATAAATAGGTATCGAGTAAAAAAATACTTTGGTGAGAATATTGACAGAGGCAAAACCTCTGTACTACTGAAAGACCCTTGAGAAAAATAGTGAGAGCAGTCCCTATGTCGGTGTTAAGGGCGTGTTTATGTAAAATATTTTTTGTCTTCTTTTTGGGAAATTCTTACATTTTCTTTAAGGCTTTTTTGTGTGGGTTTCAAATCTAATTTTTGTTTTTGCATTTGAATTTTGCAGGATCAAGATCCAGCCCACCAAAAAAATGCACCAAGAGCAATTTGAGAAACAAATGAGATTTTCGAAATTTGATGAGGGCTTTCATGGGCTTGATTTGAGTTATGTTTAAATGAGTTTTGGGTTATTTTAAAACATAAGAGGCCCCATTTCTAAACCCTAATATGTTTTAAAATGAAAAACACAAAACAAAAAGCACTAACTCTTTCCTCCCATCATTTGAATTTTCACTCCAAATCCCATCTTGTTTTCAAATTTCTCTCATCAAATCTTTAAGAATCCCCAAAATATCTCACACCACTCTCTTTTTCGGCAAACTTAGGGCACGAGTGTGGAACTTTTTGTGTTGATCGTGAAGCAAGAATCAAGAACCATGGAAGGCTCCTCCTCCTCCAAACCATGCGACTAAGAGAAGTGGAAGAAGAAGGTGATGCTTCCACCACCTACTCCACCGGGTATGATTCCTCTTGAACCCTCTAAAATCTCTCATGAAAGGATAATTTTTTATCTTAGGGTACAAAGAAATAAATTAGAGGAGGCTTTGAGAATGAACCCTAGAAATAACCTATCGATAAGCAATGAAAATTATGAAAAAATTACTTTAGAACCTATCTTGCTAGGGTTAATGAAGGAGGCCATATTGAGAAGAAATTAGAAGAATTTAGCAAGGTTTACCTTAGAAAAAATCAATCCATGAGTGATAAAGGTTCTGACTTATATTAAAAAATTACTAGTATTAATGAGAGAATTGACATTGAGAATAAGAAAAGGAAATTAGGGATAAAGAGAATGAGGAAATTTGTGCCAAGATAATGGATTTAAACGAAAAATGGCAAAGATTTGTGGAAAATTCAAGGAGGATGAGTGAAGAAATCCAAATTGAATTAGATGGTATGAATAAAGGCTATAAGTTGAATTCCCCTAAAAATAACCCTATTTTCAAATCGTTAGAGTTATCTATCCTTCCCCTTCCTTCCGTTAATGTTGCTATGGATGTATAAGGTCAAGAACAAGTTAGTGGTGATTCTAAGCAAGATACAGAGCCATTGGAGCACTTTAATTCGGCTACGGTCCGAAATACACTGCGAAGTTGCGCCTGGCGCAATTATGGAGAGCACTCCACCGGCCATTCTACATGGTATTTCGTCTCCCACTTTTCCATATCCTATTTTGACTAAAAAGCCTTTAGTTTTTTATGATTTAGAACATGAAAGAAAAATGTAAAAAATTCCTAAAATTTTGGTGGCTTTGAATGAAGCAATGGGAGGAGAACCATTGAAGGATGATGGAAACAGTATGGAAGCTCAAGGAAGACTAAATGTTGATGGAGAGGATGACGATCATGGAGGTTTGCCCCAAGAAGTCCATGGAGATGAGTGTGAGGAAGAAGAAGAAAACAACGATATCTCCCAATATGAAGTGCGAATACATACTTCGGTGCATTAGTCGCAGCTAAATGAAGCTGAGGCCCCTATTCAAGTGCAAGAAGGAGAAACCGATCTTGAGGATATCCCTAATGAGGCCACAGAGGAATCATCTTCCTCTTCTTCAAAAGCTATAACCTATTTTTTTCGAGTTTGAATGTTTCAGACCTGAACTTTGTTGCTACTGCAGAGAACTCAGAGGAAGAGGTGTGCTTGACTAAAGTGGTGGCACAATTTCTAAGCCACTCACTCCAACCGTTGTAGCACGTTTGGCTGTCCATCTAAAAAAGCCAAGAGGCTTAGGGTGCTTGGAGAGGCAGAAGAGCATCTTGAGGAGGCCAATGTAGAGGAGTCCACTTCTACTGAGCAACAAGCATTCCAGGCCAAATGGGTAAGGTTGGAAGTGAAAAAGCCTAACTTCACAGCCTGTGGTATCTTAGTTGAAAAGAGGTTTGATGATGAGCAAGAGCCCATGCCAGAATATGTCAAGCGACGGCTTATGGAGAATGAAAAAGTTGTTTGCATCACCTACATAGGTGTCAGAGGTTGTGGTAAAAGAATTCTACGTTGCCATCCACCCAAACCGAGGAGATGATGTGAGAGTAAGAGGAAAAGTGGTAAGATTCTCTCATTTGGTTATTAACACTCATTATGGGTTGTCAGATGTGTTTGATGCAATAGGTAATGAGATTTTGGTGCATTCGACAGACGAGCAATTGGAGGAGGCACGTAAACTCATCTGTAGGACGCATAAATCATGGACCATCTCAACAATGGGTAAGCTTTCCTTAAAACCCTTCGCTATCAATGAACAAGGCACGGTCTGGACGTATATGGTGAATAATCGGTTGATCCTCACTTTCCATGATTCCTCCATTAAACGCAATTGGGTGATGATGGTCTACATTCTGATGAAGGGCATTGAGTTCAATTTTAGAGAACTCATAAGAAATGAAATTCGGAGTTGTTCGGAGAAAATAGTAGATCCACTCGTTTTCCTGGACTAATAATAGAGTTATGTTTGCAAGTAGGAGTAGAGGCTGATCATGATGATGCAATGACACCTAAGAAGCCGGCCACATCTATAAGGAGAGTTCAGGGATACTCGATCGTTCGGGAGGAAGATTCTCTCATTACCGCCGCGAATCCCGAAAACCAAGGCGTGGTTACGAGAGAACAATACGATGAGTTAAGGTGGAAATATGATATGCTCTTGGCTACTTAACATGCCACGTGTGAGTTTCTCAAGGGGCTTTATGGAGATGATGCACCTTCTCGTCCCGATGAACTCAAGGCCAAGTTGCCTTCGTCTTCACGACCTACCAGTGATGATTCTTCAGATGATGACTAGGGGAATATCTCTCTCTTTGCTTGAATACTAGATATCTTTGGATTTTGATCTTGTATGTTAGATTTTTTAGGTTGTTTTTTGTGTTCTTAGTTTGCTTTCTAGTTGTTTAGGTTAGTTTTTGTTTTAGGATAGTTTTTTGTGGATGTTGTGCTGTTAGTAATAGATGTGGTTGTCTTTCTGCATTAAGTTAAAACTTTGCATGCTTCCTTGTTCTAGCTACAAGTTTTTCCTTAGCTTTTTCAATGGCAAATTTTCTAAACTCTCAACATATTCATCTTTTTAATGAAAAATTTTCATTTGTTCTATGTTTTTGTATCATGTCAATGAGGATATTTAAAGGTATGAATAGGTTAGATTTCCTGGTTTTATAATCAAGTCATAAGTCATTCTCCACTTTTTGTTTTGGCTATAAAATTGTGTTCTATTTCTTTTTGCTTTGAAACTTAAGCTTTTTCATTACTTAGGAAGTCCTTGTCTTTTTTGTGCCAAAATTGTCCAAAATTCCAATGATCATATCCCTAGATTGGACTGATATCTGCAGACTATCCCTACTGCATATCATATGTCAGGTCTAGTATATAACATTGCATACATTAAACTTCCAACAGCTTAAGCGTAGGGAATATGTCTCGTCCCCTCAATGTCTTGAGGTGTCTTAAGACACTATTCCTCAGACAGGTGAATTCCATGTCTAAAAGGTAATAAACCTCTTATAGAATTCTGCATCTAATATCTAGACAACATTTTGTCGATATAAGTTGCTTGAGACATGGCTAATGTCTTGTTCTTTCGGTTCCGAACTATTTGGATCCGTAGAACATGCTGTGCATCTCCAAAATCTTTAATTTGCAATTGCTTAGCTAGTCATTCTTTAACATCAGACATAAAAGCTACATCATTCCCAATGAGTAGGATGTCGTCAACATACAAAACTAGAAACGCTATAGTGGAATTGATGATTTTCTTGTATACACAAGGTTCGTCAACATTTTGCTCAAAGCCATAGTATCAAATCTTATATTCCAGGATCGAGATGCTTGCTTCAATCTATAAATGAATCTCTGAAGCTTACAAACCTTTTGTTCTTGGCCCTGTTCAATGAACCCCTCTGGTTGGACCATATAAATACTCTCTTCAAGATTTCCATTTAGGAATGCTGTCTTGACATCCATCTGCCAAATTTCATAATCATAAAAAGTGGCGATGGACAAGAAGAGTATTCTAATCGACTTTAGCATGACAACCGGAGAGAAAGTTTCCTCATAGCCAACTCCCCTTCTTTGGGTGAAACCCTTTGCCACAAGTCGAGCCTTGAAAGTATGTACTTTCCCGGCATGGTCTCGTTTTCTCTTGTAAATCCATTTACAACCAATTGGCTTTAAGTCATTTGGCTGATCTACAAGAACCCAAACCGAATTGAAATACATTGATTCTATTTCGAGGTCCATGGCTTTTTCCACTGGTCTCAGTCTACATCATTCATCGCCTGTTTATAGGTTGATGGATCCTCTATGTCGTCATCCGGTATGACGACTTGAGTTTCAATTAAACACAAGTAACGGTCATGCTGATGAACAACCCTCCCATTACGTCGAGGCATTCTCAACTCTTGAGAAGGATGTGACTGACTAGAGATGTTAGTTCCATCAACTACTTTAGTCGATGAACTAGCTTTTTCTATAGTGTTTTTGGACATCTCATTCAATACTAGCCTACTACAAGGTTGATGACTCCTAATGTGGTCTTCCTCTAAGAATTTGGCATTTGTCGACACAAATACCTTATTCTCTTGAGGATTATAAAACAAACTACCTTTTGATTCTTTTGGGTAACCTACAAATAGGCATAATTTTGAACGTCGTTCCAATTTCTTAGGGCTTTGCACCAACATGTGTGCTGGGCAGCCCCAAATCATGAAGTGACATAAACTACCTTTACGCCATTTTCATAGCTCATACGGTGTTTCAAAAACACTCTTAGAGGGAACATTGTTCAAAATGTAGACAGCGGTCTCTAACGCATGTCTCCAAAAGGAATAAGGTAACTGAGCATAGGTCATCATAGAGCGAATCATGTATAACAAGGTTCAGTTTCTTCTTTCAGATACACCGTTCTGTTGAGGCGTACTAGGTGCAGAGAGTTGTGACTGAATACCATGTTCTATAAAATAGTCTTGAAATTTTAAGTCCATGTACTCTCCACCTCAATCTGATCGAAGTGTCTTTATTGATTTACCTAATTGGTTTTCAACTTCTGCCTTATATTCCTTGAACTTTTCAAGAGTTTTAGACTTGTGATGCATTAGGTAAATATGACCATACCTAGAATAATCATCAATGAAGCTAATCAAATATTCATACCCACCTCAAGCTCTTACGTTCATCGGTCCACAAAGGTTTGAGTGAACGAGCTCTAAGGAAATCGTGACTCTAAGACCTTTTCCAGTAAAAGATCTTTTAGTCATATTTCCCTCAAGATAGGACTCAAGAGTCATCTTCTAATTTATTTAGAAGTTCACTCTTAACCAGCCTCCCAATCCTATTGAGATTTATATGTCGAAAACTTAAGTGCCATAAATAGGCGTTAGAAGAAATCTTTTGTCTTTTATTCTGAGTTTCGACAGTTCTAAACATCTCAGTGATAAAGAAAAAATTTGCTCTAGTTGGTCTAACTTGTATAAGTTGTTTTCTAGTATAGTAGAACAAATTTGAATTCCTTTTCTGAATATGAACGCTTCATTAATTTCAAATGATATTTTATACATTTGTTAAACATGAGATAGATATTAAGTTCCTTTTCATAAGAGGAACATACAAAACATTATCTAGTAAATGAATCTATCTTCAAAAATCAACTTTAAATCTCCCACTGCTTTGGCCGAGACAACCTCTCTAGTTCCATCTTCGAGAGTTATCTCGCCTTCTTTCAGCTTCTTCCAGGAACTAGTTTCCTAAAATGAGAAACAAATATGATTAGTGGCTCCTGAATCTAGCATCCAGGTGGAAGTATCATACTTCACTCAACAACTAGTAAATCGTATTTATCTGTCGTTCCTTTCTTTGCTGCTTCATCAATGGTGGCCCCGTTCACTTCAGCAATACTGAAGTGGACCATCATGTCCAGGACATGTTCTGTAACAAAGGTCCCCTCCTTTATATGCTCGTTGTAAACGTATTGTTAGGGTTGACTTTTTACTGTAGAAACATGTGTCGGTAGCCCTGTTTGACCACGTTTTTGACCCATTTCCCATCATTATTTACCAAAAAGGACCACATATTCTTAAAGTAGGACATGCATAGATTATTTCTATATAAAAGTCAAATAATGGTACTTTATGAAAAATATGAGATAAATGCGGTAAAAGTTGGAAGAAAATAACAGAATTCTGTTGTTGCAGAATTGTGCCCAGTGCATGTTTAGAGGACAAAATGTCAAAACGCACGTTTTCATTAATGAAGGGTAAGGAGGACATTTCCCACATGTTCAAAATCGTGAGTCCAAGTCCAAGTGAGGTGGTTAGGTGAATCTCAACCCATTTCCACCTAAAATGGATGGGAGTTTCAACCAACCTATGGTGCTATAAAACGAAGTCTTCCCTCCATCAGCAAATCATCCCTTCCAAGCTTCATTTCATCTTGTTTTAGATGCCCTCTAGTTGTAGAACACATTTTTAGGGTTTATGTTTATGTTCTAGTTGTTCATTTCTTCGTTTTTCACGCTTTTACCTTTCGTATTGCTTTTAATTCAAGTTCTTACTTCTGTTATTTGTTCATTCTGTTCTTTTAAAGTTCTTTAGCGAGTTTCAACTCCCCTCACGCTCGAGAGAGAAGAGGGTCAAGCTAGAATCATTGTACGACTTATTTATTCATTTAAATTTAATGAAAAATGCTTTCTTTATGTTTTCGTGCATTTACTTTCATTTAATTATGTTCTAGATTAGTGATCAATCTCCTTATGGAATGCCTTAGTCAAATGATTTGATTTTCAACACGCTTGGGATTTTGACCAGATTGCGCCTAACACTTTTTTGGGTTGGTTTCTAAAAACTTCTCTTGATGTCTTTTTTCCGTTTGGCCAGTGGGAACTTGATTTATACACTAAAGCCCAACCTTGGGAAATGATACGAATCCATTTGTGACCAATTACATATATCAATGGAGCAATTATTACAAGAAAGGCAAGGAAGATTCAAGAGGCTTTCACACTGCACCTTCAAAATCTTGTTAATGCACAAGAACCAACAAAGAGTTTTGAGCCCGAATTTATTCATAATGTTACTTCAATGAGTCAAGAAGAGAATGGAGCAAAGATGGCACGGGAAAAGTTGTCAAACCATATCCAAATGTGAAGCGCCTGCTACAGCACATAGATAAGACCATTTGAAGCATGATTACGTTTTTTGATCCGCATTTAAGTGTCTAGAATGATGTGCAATCAAGTTTTAATTTGCATGTCTTATTTTCTACAATTTGCATTAAGTAGTATTTTGAAAAACTTTTGGTGTTCTTATGTTGAACGACCATTTGGCCTATTTAAAGGCTTGTAATGCTCTTGTTATGGATAACTGAAGATTAAAACATATTGAAATTCAAGAACTTTTGTTCCTTAACACTTTTGGTGTTACTTCTTTCAAATCTTGCTTTAGGTTTGATGTTAAACCGATTCATTGGATTAG
>NW_019104814.1:53737-73648 GCF_001995035.1 Momordica charantia | reverse complement strand
GATCTAAGAGTGATTCATCTTCTAACCTTACTCTTGGTTGGAATCATTCGGTAAGTTAGTCGTTTTTGTGAATGTTTGCAAGGATCCTAGAAGGACCTCTAGCTTTGTAAACCCGAGCAACCTTGGCGCTTATCATTGAATAATTGACTACATTTAGTTTTTCCGAAGCTAAGAGTTGAACTATTAAGCTATTCATGCTGAAAAAACAAACATACTTTAGATTAGTTCTAAATCCAATTTTAAGTTTAGCAAATTCTAATAAAGTACCCAACTTTTATTTATATTTGCAACGATAATTCAAATGGTTTAGAACAGCCTCCACCGAGGGGCAGTTGTTGGGACTTTCTCTACCTTAAAAAAAATTAGAGACTCGTGCAAGCGCACACGGTAACAAGTGGAATTCTCAGGAACTTGATGCTTTCAAAACAATTTTAAAGAAGTGAATAGTTCAAATATGCAATTGTGGTTTATGAAGGAAATAGTGGTGAAATGTTGTTGTTTGGGGTTTTAACTAGCAAGAAATTTAATAAAACTCAATCTATTTGCTTCCTACCTTAGTCTTGATGCAAAACATGGAAAACACACTATGTTGGGGAAATTGTGCCAGACGTAATTCCTAACTTTTCTTGGGATTCGAGTTCTACTCTTTCACTACCGCTTTTGGTTGCTGTAGAGGCTAGGGTAACCTACAATCATATGCCTATGTGTGATTACAATCCTAGAGAATATCTACCAACTCACTTGCATTATGGGTCAGGGGGCCTATGTCTAGGACCATGTTTTATGCGTTGATACCTAAGTCACATCTTATTTTGGTTTCTTATTATTTTACCTAACTCAGCTTTTCCAAGGTTGGACTTTGGTATATAAATCTAGTTCCCACCAGCCGAATGGAAAAAAGATGTAAAGAGAAGTTTTAGAAACCAACCCAAAAAGATGTCAGGCACAACGTTGCCAAAATCCCGAGCTTGTTGAAAATCAAATCATTTTGACTAAGGCATTCCACAAAGAGGTTGACAACTAATTTAGAACATAATTAAAGGTAAGTAAATGAACAAAAACATAAAGAAAGTATTTTCATTGAATTTAAATGAATAAATAAGCCGTACAATGAGTTCTAGCTTGACCCTCTTCTCTTTCGAGCGTGAGGGGAGTTGAAACTAGCTAAGGAACTTTAAAATAATATAATGAACAAAGAACGAAAGTAAGAACTTGAATTAAAAGCAATACAAAAGTTAAAAGCGTGAAAAACAAAGAAATGAACAACTAGAACATAAACATAAACCGTAAAAACGTGTTCTACAACTAGAGAGCAACTAAAAGAAGATGAAATGAAGCTTGGAAGGGATGAATTTCTACTGGAGGGATGACTTCCTTTTATATCACCATAGATTGGTTGAAACTCCCCACCATTTTCGGTGGAAATGGGTTGAGATTCACCTATCCACCTCACATCGACTTGGACTCACGGTTCGGGATGTGTTTGAACATGTGGAAAATGTCCTCTCTGTCCCTCATTAATCAAAACGTGTGCGTTTTGCCATTTTGTTCTCCAAAAATGCGCCGGGTGCAATTCTACAAAAGTAGAAAACTGTTATTTTCTTCCAACTTTGACCGCATTTTTCTCATATTTTTCCTAAAGTACCATAGTTTGACTTTTATGCAAAAATAATCTATGCATGTTCTACTTTAAGAATATATGGTCCTTTTTGGCAAATAATTATGGGAAAGGGGTAATAAATGTGGTCAAACAAGCCCAACGACACATGTTTCTACAGTAAAAAGTCAACCCTAACAGCAGTCGACCATTCCTCCATTGAATCAAGACAATCTTGACTAAATRCTCATACCAGAATAACTCCTATTCCTATAACTTTTAGTTATCGTTTGGTTTGGTCAAGAATATACTAACTCTTAGTAATTCTTGTAAGTCTGACCTTCCACTTTCAAACTTCTAAGATTAGGATCAATATGCTCCCGAAATTGGAAAGTCAAGATTGAAAACAAATCTAAGAAATCCTATCCTTTTAGGAGTTCGCGATGTTCCGAATCCTATAATACCACCCTCCGATTGGTAAGGTCGCTCCAGGGCAGACATGTAGGCGCATTATAGGACTCTCATGGTGCGACCTAATGGAAGAGACCGTAGGATTTTGTTAACACTAATCCTTCACCTACTTACTATGAACTACTTCCCTTATTCATCCTGTTCATAATCCATGCAAACACTCTCCGAAGGGAGGCCGCTCCCAGGGCAGCACGAAGCCAAGTATGGATCTCACGTTGTGAACTCTTAGGTACGGCAGAGCTAAGTAGTATGTTACTAATCTCCAGCTAAAGTGTTCTAGACGGTTGAAGGGATACTTTCACTTAGGAATATATTTAGGCTAAAAAAAACATATCCTAAGTCTAGGTGATTGATCCAAATATAACTCTTATATTGGATTTAAACCTACGATGTGATAAACCAGTTTTTATTACCTCACACCGGTCACGCATGCTCATGAAATTGGTTAACACAATTCAATAACTGACTCAATCTCCAGGTAGGGGGTGTTCCGTAAACCATCAATATAAATACCCCCAGCCTTAGATAAGATTTTATCGTGTAGGTGTTCTTGTTTTACCAATTTATGAGTTAACGACCTAGTTTTGCATATGAAAACTTTTCATTGGCCATTTAACTCTAAGTGAGCATGCATATTATCTTTGTTATAGATTTTAATGTCTATCTCTTTTATAACACTTATAAACTATAGGCATGCTTCATAACCATACATTCAAATCATAATTTGAACTTATCATACATAATATACATTACTACTTATAACATATCTAATGTGTACATGCTTAATCCTATGGTGGGATTTTAAATCTAAATGGCATACATTATGCACATTCAAGATAAAACATTTAATTCATACATTCATAATGCATAATTAAATTAACAATTAAATTGGATCGATTTTGGCATTCTTACAGCTAAATTAAACTAAATTATTACAAAACAATTTTGTGGAAGCTTGAACCAGCCTTGAACCCCTTCAAACCGAACCAAAACGCATTGTAAGGATTCGAACCGGACCTCCAAGAACCAGAACCAGCTTGAAACAGCACGAACAGAACCGAAAGGGAGGAAAACCGAACTGGGTCGAAATCTTTGTGGCAGGCAAGTTTGAAGCTAATTTTCAGTCTTTCTCTATTCCAATTTGACCAAATTATATCCTAATTGCAACTCTAAAGTCTCGGGAAAAAATTACAAATAAAATGACATAATTACAGGTCAAAATTAAGAGGATTGCCAAAACCATAATATACCCAATTTAATTCAATCACAACATTCATCAAATGAGTTTGTACCCACCATATGCAAATGAATGTTATTCTAGATGCTCTGATACCACATGATGGATCTCATTCATACATGCGCAACAGAAACGAGCAAGGATCGAAATAACAATCTAGATGTATATTACAACCTAGGATCAAACATGCATGACCATACATTACGATTCTTAGAGAAAGTGAGAGAAAATTACACACCTTTGTAGCTTTTCAAATTTCTTAAAATAACTCCAATGAGGACCACCAAGAGTTCTTCCTAGCTATTCTCAAAGCTTGGAATAGAGTGGTGGGAATCTGTTTAGAGAAGGAAAATTTGAGAGAAATATGGAGCTAAAAGAAGTTATGTAAGCCTTTTCAAAACCATCAAATGGCCAAAGGTTCCAAGAGCTTTCAGGCTTCAACAAATGCTTCTTGAAAAGGCAAATTACATGAAATTAGCTTTCATGCATGTATAAGTTCACCAAAATCTTACAACACGTACTCCACTCATGCATGACATGACTAAGTGTCAAAATCCATGTCTAAGTTCACCGAAAGCTTACAACACACACTTCACTCATGCATGTCATGGTTAAGTGTCAAAAAGTGGATTTTTTCAGATTATTTAAATGCTCCACTCAACAAGTTAGTGGAATTTTCCACCAACTTCGTTAAAAACATTATTTTAATCTTCTTAGTCAACCTTTGACATTCTCGGGTCAAAGTCAACTATTTGACTTTTTCCGAAATCTGACTTTTTGACTCAATCCATGCCTTCAATGAATCTGCATTCATAATTTTAATATTTAAATCCTATTTAAATATTTTGACCAAATTTCTCAATTGATATCATTTGTCAATTACTTAATCATATCTCATATGATTAATCTAATTCGTACGATTCAAATTATTCCTTCAAATTATTCCAAATTTATTTCTATATGAGCTAGTAGGAGACCTTATGGACCTATAGATCATGAGCTCCAACGATCCGAGATTAACCTGTTAAACTCTTTAACATAGTTAACCAACATTTGTTAACTACCGGGTCACTCCACTAAAGCCCGTAGCTGCACTCTCCTTACTATAGATATATTATGTCCATTTGATATAACCATGATCGGTAAGTCGACCCTTTACAGGTTGTTCGTAATTACAGATGGGTCAAAATACCGTTTTACCCCTGTAATTACCTCTTGTTCCTTAAGTCCCACTGATCCTCTACTGAACAATGATTTGTAGTCCAACTATCAAATTAAAAAACTCTCTCAAACCTTTTGATGAGGGTGGTACCAAATGTTCAAGACCTGGATTCAGCCTTTAAGAGAACAACCTCTCCACTATCCCATAATTGGGTAGGAGTGAATTCCTTCTTGCACCCTACGTCCTTAGCTATCTACCAGGTCTTACTCTTGAAATGGGAAGCTTATTGAGCCAGTGCTATTAAGCTGCTCTCACCCATGCAGATCTAAGGATAATCTCGAGTAAACAAAAGTTCATAGTTAGCTTAGGATTAAGATCGAGTTACCTAGGCCATCATAGTCAAGATAGTCAGTTTCAGACAGTAAACAGTGTTATAAAGTAAAAGTGACTATCTCATGGTCCGATCTTATGCAAACTTTTTGCTGGGACACCCGACTCACATGTCTTCAGATGAACGAACTAGGATCACATCGTTTGTACTAGCTACAAAATTGGGCGCATCCATAATGTCCCAAGAATAAGGACATAAAACCAAACAAATAATATTTTTAAACTAGTATTGGCATGGCTCCATTTGAAGCTCTATATGGAAAACAAATGTAGATAGAAGTAGGAGAGCGAAGTTTATTAGGACCAGAATGAATGCCTACGAATGAGGTTATTCAATTGATTCGTAGGAGAATGCAAACAGCCCAAAGTAGACAAAAAAAATGTTGATAATTGGCGTAAGGATTTGGAATTCAAAGTATGAGATCATGTGTTTCTTAAAGTAGATCCTATGAAAGACGTTTTGAGGTTCGGAAAGAAGGAAAAATTGAGTCCTCGATATATCGAACCTTACGAGATTCTAGAACGCATTGGCCAAGTAGCATATTGATTAGCACGGCCACCAAATATGTCACCGGTACATAATGTGTTCCATATGTGTCGATGTTATGAACATATGTATCATCCTCTTTCCATGTTTTAGATCCTAAGTCACTTCAACTGAATGAGGATCTTTCTTACAAAGAGAAACCTATATGTATCATTGCCTAAGAGACGAGGAAGTTGAGAAATAGAGAGATTCGTATTGTGAATGTTATGTGGAGGAAGCACTCAGTATCTACAGTAACGTGAGAAACAAGAAAGATAATATGGAGAATATCCCGACCTCCATTATGAATCGCAGGTAACTTGCGAGGAAAAAAGTTATTTTAAGGAGGGTAGATTATAGTGCCCTGCGTTACCTTTAAGAGTATTTTCGTGACTTTATATTATTATTATCTTACAGTTAAGCTAGTCAAATCTAATCAACTTTATGTCAATAAACTTTAATCCATCTTAGGTAATAATTGGGTTCATGTTAATTTTATTTACCTGTTAAAACACACTTAGTGATTTATCTTATTCATGTTTAATTAATTGTGTATGTAATAAAAAATAAATATGCATGAGAAATTAATGAGGTTAGCATGATTATAATTGTACTTATGTAACAAAATTAGCAATAGTACCTTAGTAATTAAATAAATGTGCTGAATTATAGTAATTGTAATGGTGGAGTTATTTGAGTATTTATAAAGTTTCATACATTTTATCCAAAATTTTTTTATAAGGTAATTAACCAAGTAAAACCTCAAATTACCTTTCTTTTACTATTTACTTTTCTATCTTTGTCAAATTAAGTTAATTTGGGGAATATAGAGAGTTTTACTTTAACTCATAACCATAATTAGAAAATTTAACTCACATCCTACCCAAGAGTCACATTGATTAATTAAGTTGGGAATTCAAAAAATTTCTCATTTCCCACATTAAGTTGTCCGCCATGGAGAGAGAAGAAGTTTGTTCCATTTTCCAAGATTCAAGTTTGTTTCATATTCCAAGTCATTCTCCTTAAGTTACTTATGTTTGTTCCATTCATTTTTCTCCGAGAACAACTCAAACCAAATCTGAAAATTTATCTCCATCATCCATCTTAGTACTGTAAATCACATCTTAGAAGGGAGAAATAGTTGTTTTTCCAAGTTCCTTCAAGGTCGTTCATCGATTTCACCTTTTCGGTAAGAAACGGTTTCTTTTAGTCTTATTTTGGCAATGGTTTTTTTCTAATAATTTTTATAGAACCTAAGCATGATCATATACATTTTTCTAAGGTTCTCATCATCATTTCAAGCTCTCTTAGTTGATGGAAAATTTTCTCATTCTATTATTTATGGTAGAGAGGAAAACGCACCAACGGTAAGCATCATTCTTTCTTGTGTAAATTATTTTTAGGGTTCATTATTATGACAAAATATGTAATGTTTAGGCCTTATTTTGTTAATTTGAGGTCTGAAAATCAGATAAAATAGGATACCTCCATAACAGTTTTTTACGGTTTATGTTATTTACATAGTTTTAGATTGTTTAGTATGAAAAATTGGATTGTTAATTCAGAATTTTTTAGACCATGACCAGCACCTTTAAACTAGCCTAAAATATATTTTAATTTATTAAAATTGATTTTTATGATTAGTTTTACATAGGACTTAAAATTGTGAAAACTAGTGCTCTGTGTTTTCTTAGTTTTTTGTAAAGTTGCAAAATCATTAAATTATTTTTATAGGTATTATAGAATAAAAATCAGAGGCTAATATGAAGATTTAAAAATACTTTTCCCAAATTTAAATATTAATTTTATGATTATTATGGACTAGGTTAATTATTATGAGATTTATACTAGTAGAATAATGAACCTATTTAGTTATGAAAACTTATTGGAGAAAACTTAGTTTAGGTAATTGAGTCCAATTTTAGTTGTGTTATTTGTTATTAGGAAGCTTTAAGGAATTACCTTTAGTTAACAAAATTCAGGTAGGTTGATTCTATTATAAGTTACCGCATTGTATGTTTTGTTTTATTCTTGATTGATTACAAGTGAATTATGTTATATGTTCCTTGTTTTGTTATTGAATAATGTTATTCATATCGCTTAATAAATATAATTTGTTATTGAATGGTGATTGTGGCTATATTTGATGTATTGCAAAGCATATTATGATTATGTGGTTTTATCATGTCATTTTAAGTATGTTTAATAGCAAAGCATATTTGGGTAAAGCATGACATAGCTAAGGTGTCGTCTCTCCTTCGTGAGTTCGAGTCTACCAAAGGAGTCCTTTCTCACGATATGACAAGCAAAATCTTGCACCCTTACCTTTCTTTAATTTCACGGCAGACTGAAGAGAGCAACCCAAAAACAAAAAACCAACTCCTCTCTTTCTAGGGTTGAGTAAGATGCTTATATATGCGGGATTTAGGGTTGTTCAATTTGGACCAACTAAACAATAATGACTTAAAGAAGTGGGTTGGAAACACAAGCTTTGGGCTTCATATTCCAAAATGGCCCAATCATATGAGACATGCAACAAGTTTATAAATGAGTTAATTTTTAGTTATTTCATAACAAATCATTTAATCCAAAAGTGATTAGTAAGAAGTTAACTCTAACACTAAGGAATGAGACTTTAATTATTTGGACTGGGTAGGACGATGAGGGTGAGTTGTAAGCAACAAGAGGTAAGTTGATACGACTACAATATATTTTATTTGTAACATAATTTTCTTAAAAATAAAACAAGGAAAATATAACAAACCTCCCAAGGATAAAGAAAGTAGCCACAAACAATGAGTGGCATACAAATAAAACATATTATATTGAAGCAAACATAATAATTAAGCTTCATCACTTTTACAACGCAACCCTTTATTTAGTTTTCACGCATCCAAGTATACTACACAAAGATACTTGATCAAGCCCGAAAGACTGCTTCATAACGCTGAACTCTGACGCAATATAATAAGCTATATAGAGGGATGAAGCTCATATTAAGACCCTTAAAAGTTATCATTTAAGGTAAGATTCGATGTCCTTGGTGACACCATTCATGATGTCAAGGTACTTGTAAGGATAAGGAGCGCTATCATTGAGTTTCTCATATTCGATGGACAAAATTGCCAAGCAATAATTGGGACTCTTTGGCACAGCTTGATATGTTGCATTGAAAGTTTTGTACAAGTTGAATACATCTCCTTCAAATCCGATCATGATCATTGCTAATTTCTCGTCATCAAATTCCACTCGATCCTTATAAACTTCAGCCTCACAATCTTAACAAATCATATATAAAAATAAATATAATGATAGCTAAGAGCATCATTTATGGAAAAAAAAAGAAAAAACGAAAAAGATATCCATGTGATAGATTGTTATTTAAACATACCAGGAGTGGTATAATTCCAGATCTGAACAGAGCCATGGCCGTGGCTATCCCAATCACCTCCTTGAACTTCAACTCGTTGAATGAATTTTGGGGAAATGTTGGGAAGATTAAAAGATTGATATTTGAAGACTTTGTAATATTTCTCAGCTATAGCATTTATCTCAATTTCGCTCACTAACTTTCCAGCAAGGTTGTATTCAAAAAAAAAAAAAAAAAGAAAGACACCCTTTCCAGCAAGAGACATGGTTTCAATTAAACTTTCCTTTGCAAAATAGACTCGCATACAATAAATAATGTTCAATTCCTTCCCCTTCTTATATAGAGTTATTTGGAATAAATTCTATTGTTATTTGTTAATTAAATTTTATGAATTATGTTATTATTTAAATTATTTGTTATTATTATTGTGATGGTGATAGAGACTAGAAAGTAGCTCTCTCGAGTGGTCATATCAATCATTTATTTGTTAAGAAAATTGATTTTTAACATCTCAAATATTGGAGTCTATTTTTATAGGTGATATTATCCCATCAAATTATTATGAATTGAAACTAAGGAAGCTACATGAGTTAAGCCACTCGAGACAAATTGTCCGGACCAAATCAGTACAAGTCGGACCAAACTTGATCAAGCTGATCCATTCGAACCAACTCTGGGAGACTTCAATAAATTAAAAGAATAAACCCTTGGTGAAAGGTACGCTCTCACAACTCTTAATCTTGCTACTCTTAGCGAAATTTTATGAGTGTAGCGAGATAAAGGGGCCAATTATTATTATTATTTTAATTTATATATTAATATATGGTGGCATACGTACATTTACAGTAATTGCCAAAAACACTGTCGAATTAAATTTCACTGACGTATTATTTTAATGTTTTATATCATATGTTGTTTTTCTAAATACTCTAATTAAATTTATTATGCTATACGTTATTTTATTTATCTTATATTCTTTCTTACATGCTTATATAATTAAATCGTAATACTTTTATATTTATAGTTACAAATATATTACATTAATCAGTAGATTTGATTATTTAATTTTATGGTCTTTATTTTATCATCCATGACAGATATTTTTTTTCTCTTTCTTTTTTCTCAAGAGGCGTACAGATAAAGCTGAAAAAGTTTTTCAGAAAAACTTACCTAACTGATGAAAAACTTTCCATAAGTTTCTTTTTCTCCCTTATAACCCTCCCTTTCTCATCTCTCTTTTTCTTTTTCTTTTTCTTTTTCTTTTTCTTTCAGAAAAATAAACAAAGGGGTGAGGAATTGAATCTAGAACGTCTAAGGATAAGTAAGATACCTCAGTCGTTGAGCTCAGTTGATATTTTTCATCCATTCTAATTCTCTCTTATAATTTTTTTTCTTCCTTTTAACTCTCCAACTCTTCTTTTGTCGTCATATCTCTCCCCTATTTTCTCTCCCTGTCTCTTCACTCCTCTCTTTCTCACCTTTTTCTTGTTATATCAAGTTATTTTTAGCAACAGTTATCAATATAAACATTAAACCTCCAGCATCCATAAAAAACTTATGGAAATTGATTGGCCAAAGATATGTTATATATATGTGTGTTGGAAATACCAAGTAAAAATGTAGTTTACAAAGCAAAATGTAAGAAATATCTTTTGCTAGAATTTAATTTATTAGAAAATATTTTATGAAATTAATTCACGTTTTTAATGTTATTAATTAATGATTTTATTAATGGTTTTAATGTTAATTTAAAACGTTAATTTATTAATTATATAACATTATAAAACGTTTGTTCATTAATTTTATGAAAATGTTACTCATTTATTTTTATAAAACGTTTCATTTTCTAAAACGATTTGGAGCCCTTTTAAATCCCACATTTTGGTGTCTCGAAAATAGAGGGAAAAATATATGTTTTGTGGGTTCGACTTTTCCAAATGTATTATGAGCATGTTCTTCGATTCCAATCCGCTCTGACGAGTGCACGTCCGTGTTGGGTGTTGTGTTAACCTTAGGGAGCAGCAAACTATATATGATTTACCACCGTGGTTGTGCCAAAATTGCTTTTAACGCAGTAGTTGATCCACGACACAACAATCATTTTCATCTAAAATGTTCTTCTATTTCTAACTATATATATATATATATATATATATATATATATATATATATATATTAAAATGCTACAATTTTGGAAAAATTTTTTTTTACCATTACGTCCCTTTATCAATTTTCAAATTTACTAAACATGCCATTTTTTTAATAACTGTTATTAATAATAATGTTGAAGTTATGAATACGAAGAGATTGAATATGAAGAGTTTGGCTAGTTTATCTAATAGTTTACGATTTTGTATATAATTTGAATAACTAATGGAAGGTTAGAATCTCAAAAGTTTCAACTTATCTATCTCATATATGTATATATATGAAGTTTCTCTCTAACTTTTTCCACGACCATTAGCTCTCTTTTTTAGTATACTTCTTTTATGGATTTTATTAGAGACTGAGGGTAAATTAAATTCTTCCATCATCTTTATTCAATAACAGATGGACCTTATATATAGGGCCCCAAAGTACAGCAGTGTTACAGAAATAATATAACAAACTAACTACTTGTATAACAAGTCTAATACTCCCCCTCAAGATGGAGTATGAATATTAACAATACCCATCTTGGACAACAAATGAGTCAAAGTAGAAGCAGGGAGCGATTTTGTGAAAATATCAGCCAATTGAAGAGCAGAACGTACAGGCAGTAATTTGACAAAACCAGCAAGAATCTTGTCCCTCACAAAGTGACAATCGAGTTCAATATGGTTCGTTCTCTCATGGAAGACCGGATTAGTAGCAATATGCATAGCCGCCTCATTATCACAAAAAAGTAACGCCGGAGGTTGGAAAGGAACTTGTAAATCAGTTAACAACTGAGAAAGCCAAACAAGTTCACTCGTGGTGGCAGCAAGCGTCTCGATACTCTGCTTCAGCCGAAGAACGAGACACGGTGCTCTGTTTCTTGGCCTTCCACGATACTAAAGAATGTCCCAAAAATATACAAAATCCAGGAGTGGATCTGCGAGAGTTTAGACAAGATTCTCAATCAGCATCAGAGAAGGCATGAAGCTGAAAAGAAGAAGATCGTTGCAAGAAAATCGCTTGACCAGGAGAGACCTTTAGATAACGAAGAAGATAATGCACAGCAGAAAGGTTAGAACGCCGCGGGGCTGCCACAAACTGACTTAGACGATGGACAGCAAAAGTAATATCAGGCCGCGAGATAGTAAGGTAAAGTAACATGCCAATAAGCCGACCATACATAGTAGGATCATCCAACAAAGAGCCTTCAGAAGCAAGGAGCTTCACATTGGGATTCATAGGCAAAGAAGAAGGCTTACAGGCCAAGAAACCAGCATCTTCCAAAAGTTGAAGCGTATAATTGCGTTGGGAAAGTGAAATACCATCCTTAGAGCGCGCCAATTCCAACCCCAAAAAATACTTCAAAGAACCCAAGTCTTTGAGTTTAAAAACAGCATGAAGATGTGCTTTCAAACTGTCAATAGCCAAAGAAGAAGCACCTGTAATGATAATATCGTCCACATACACAAGTAATGCAATAAAAGAATCACCAAAACCCCAAAAAAGAGGGAATAGTCAGACTTAGTCTGCTTAAAACCAAGCTGCAACAAAGTATGAGAAAATTTATCAAACCATTGCCTTGAAGCCTGCTTAAGTCCATATATAGATTTATGAAGACGACATACTAAACGCTCCCCCTGAGATGGAAGAACATCATGTTTATACCCTAAAGGTAAGTCCATGTCAACTTCTTAAAACAGATCACCATGCAAAAAAGAATTGTTTACATCCAACTGAATCAAAGGCCAATCTAATGAAGCAGCAACAGTCAGCAACACCTTGACACTTACAAGTTTGGCAACAGAGGAAAAAGTCTCGATGTAGTCGAGACCCTCCTGTTGAGTGTAACCCTTAGTAACTAACCTTGCCTTGTATCGTTCAATAGTGCCATCAGAACGATGTTTAACCTTGTAGACCCACTTGCACCCAATAGAATGATGACCGAGAGGCAAGGGAACAACAGACCAAGTCTTGTTAATCTCCATGGCTCGTAACTCATCAAGCATGGCCGCCCGCCAATGTGGGGAAGAGACAGCTTGATGATAATAAAGTGGCTCAGGAGTAGCAGAAACATTCAAAATAAAATATTTATAGGAAGGAGATAATCGGTCATAAGCCAAATAATTTTGTATGGGATATTTGGAAGTAGAAATGGGCAAGGCAGTAGAACTATGTAAGCTATAGTGGTAGTATTTGAGATATTTTGGTGGTTTGGAAATGCGTGATGACTTAGGTGAAGCAACATTAGGTTGGGGATGAGACATATGAGGTATAGTAGGGATAGGTACAGCAGAAAAAGTACTAGTAGGCACATCAATAGAAGCATTGGTTATACCAACAGCCATATGAGGAACCATATCAATAGGAATAGTATTCATATCAGTAGGTTTAGCAGGTGCATTAATAGCAGTATTCATAGCAGAAGCAAGTGGAGCAGAATTCAAATAAGGAAGCATAGAACTCAAATTAGTAGACAAAGCATTAGGCAAATCAGTATGGGCAGTAGCATGAATGACATTGGATGGATCAGAGTTTATAACAGCAGATATAGGACTAGTAGCAGCTAGAGGTAAAACCAAATCAGGAAAGAAATCCACAACATCATTTTCGGCAGTGACAGAATGAAGAGGAAAAATATTTTCCTTGAAAATAACATCTCGGGAAACAAACACCTTTTTGTTCTCAATATCATATAAGCAATAACCTTTCATGCCGGGGGATAACCAATAAACACTGAAATGATAGCCCGGGGATGAAACTTTGAGCGATGAGTAGTAGTGGTTGAAGCAAAACAAAGACAACCAAATTTGCGCAGAGAATCATAATCAGCTTCCTTGCCATATAAACGAGAAAATGGTTTTTGCCAATTTAAGACACGTGAGGGTGTCCGGTTAATTAAGAAGGTGGCAGTAAGAATACACTCTCCCCAAAATTTTAGAGGAACACGAGACAGAAAATACAGAGATCGGGCAACGTTTAAGAGATGCTGATGCTTCCGTTCGACAATCGAGTTTTGTTCAGGACGGCCAACACAAGAAAACTGGTGAATGACTCCTTTCGAATGAAAGAAATCAACGAATGATAACTCGGGAGCATTGTCAGAACGAAATTTCTTTATGGTCATCCCAAATTGGGTTTCTATGAGTTGAAAGAATCGATGAACTATGGTCAAAGCATCAGACTTGTGCCTCATTAAAAACACCCACGTGTAACGAGAAAAATCATCCACGAGAGTGAGAAAAAAACGATGACAAATGCTTTTGTTTAGCTTAGGGGAAACCAAACAAGTATCAATAGGAGATTTGCTAGAATCAATATGCAAAATATCCTTAAGAACATTCAAATGTTTGGGGGATGGATGGCCTAGTCTGTTATGCCATGTATCAAAAACAGAAGAACAAGCAGTATTGCATACAGTATGGGTAAAAAAGGAACCAGCAGAAACCGTGGACTTGGTGGACAGCAAATAGAGTCCTTGCCAATATCTAGCACTGCCGATCGTCTTCAAAGAGGACTTGTCCTGAAGGAGACAAGAATCACCAGAAAAAGTCACCATAAAAGGAGAATTCTTAGTTAGAGCACTGACAGATATCAAGTTAAACTGGAATTCTGGCATAAATAGCACATTTTGTAGAACAATATCAGTAGTAAGCTGTATATCCCCAACCAAACCCACTGAGATGCGAGACTGATCAGGCAAAACTACAGTGACACCAAAAACCGCACGGAGGTTGATAAAAAGATCTCGACAATAACGAACATGAGTAGATGCACCAGAATCAATCACCCACTAATCAACAGAAGTGTGGAAGGAAAAAATAGGAGAACAAGTACCTGTTACATGATTAATGCCAGAATCGGTACCAGATCCAGCCTTCACTTTATTCAATTGAGATTGAAGCAAATTCAATAACCTTTGACAGTGATCTGCATTGAGACTAGCAAGAGAATCAGTAACAGTATTTGAAGAAACAGAGGCTCATTGAGAGGAAGCTTTAACAGATTTAGCAGCAGTATTCGAAGAAGACCGAGAACCGGAAGAATTTGCCGAAGAACGATATCCAGGAGGATATCCGTGAAGCTTGTAACATCTATCCACAGTGTGACCAGCAAGACCACAATGAGTACACACAGAGCGTTCCTTCCGTTTATTTTGAGACGCTTGAGATCGTGAAGGTGCAGTCGAAGATTGTGGAGAGCCACGAACAAGAAAAGTAGCAGAGGATGTATTTTGATTCATAGAAGAAGATGGCATAGAAATAGCGCGTTCTTGCACCTTTTGCGCAACAAGAGCAAATGCGTGATTATCAGTAGGTGCTGGCTCCATAAGGAGTACTTGAGCCCTAATTTGACTAAACGAATCATTCAAGCCCATCAGAAAAGCATCACGTACTCTGTTTGGAAATACTCGACAGGACATTTCATGCCTCCACAAGTATAGCCGCCACAAGACCACATCGGACGATACGAAGAGAGTTCGGTCCACAAAGTCTTCAACCGAGTGAAATAGGTATTCACAGATAATTGATCCTGAGAAATATTGGACAAATCACGACGAAGTTGGTAAATTGTTGGGCGATTTTGTCGCTGAAATCTTTCTTGCAAATCTAGCCAAATCTCTAGAGCAGAATATGAGAATAATACGCTTGTAGAGATTTCCTTAGACAATGAATTCAAAATCCACGATATAACAACGTTGTTACAAATAATCCACGAATTGAGAAGGTCACCAGTGGGACGAGAAATCGATCCATCGATGAAACCAATTTTATTCTTTACAGTGAGCGTAATAGTCATAGATCGACTCCACGAGGTGTAATTCTCTTCCGTAAGCAAATCAGAGACGAGAACAAGACTCGTGTTATCAGCATGATGGAGGTAATAGGGATTCACGTACTGTTCAAGAGTTGGCTGATTAAGAGACGAAGACGAAGTAGCAATCGGATTGAGATGTTCATCCGTAGGAGTCGGATTGAGACGATCATCCGTAGCCATGGCAATAGCGGAACGAATGAAGGTAACCGCCAAAGTGGAGAAAGAATTTGCTAGATACTCCTACGGAATCAAATTGAAAAGTCAACTGATACCATATTAGAGACTGAGAGTAAATTAAATTCTTCCATCATCTTTATTCAATAACAGATGGACCTTATATATAGAACCCCAAAGTACAGCAGTGTTACAGAAATAATATAACAAACTAACTACTTGTATAACAAGTCTAATAGATTTAGTAGTGTCATATTGTGCAGTCTTCTAAAGGATCAATGTGCAGATTTACTAAAAGAGATGGAAATAGAGTGACAGATGCTTGAGCTGGCTTGGCGTTGAAGAACAAATAATATTGTATCTTGCTTTAAGATTTACTAGAGGATATTTCTTCCCTTTTGCAAGAGGAGTTTGTTACTCTTTCTTTTGTTTATGCTTAAAACTAGTTTCATATTGTACAATGACCTATCACATTGAATATTTCGATAAATTGACTAGTGTTGTCCTATAACTAGACGTAATTGAATCCTACAAAGTGGTATGATCTCAAATATCAACCAAGTGTGGACAATATTAAATACTGGGGAAATTACATGGTTAGCAAAAATCTTTTACATATTTCAAAATATGTCACCTATTTTTTAAAATTTCAAATATAACAAAAAGTTTCACTTATATCAGTAGTATACTCATATTAATAGTATATCAATAGTATATCAGACACTCATATCAGTATTATATTAGATATATATCACAAATATATTGCACGGACACTCATATCAGTAGTATATATCACATACATATTGCAAGTCTATTAGACATCATATCAATAATATATCAAAGGTATATTACATATATCAATAGTCATATATATTACAGATATATTAAAGGTGTATATCATTTGGGTAAAGTTGTCATTTTAAAATTGGACTTTTGTTTCTCTTTAAGTGCTATATTTGCAAAAACTAAATGTGGTTGCTATTTTGATAATTTTACTAAATGTTTTTGCCATATTTGTCACTGCCATAAATAATATTTTGAAATAAAGGTGTCCATCTCTTCATTAATCTTTATAAATTGTTTCATAATTAATATTTTTTTTATTTTAAAGGATTATGCAGGGTTATAATTTTGAAATTTAATTTTTACTATTTCTTTTTCATAATTCATGAGTGTAATAGGATTGTGTATCAATTTTTTCTCCTACTAACATCTAAGATATAATATTTTTTTTTAGTTTTTTAATTTAATATGAATATTTTAGTAAGTACTAAATAAAAAATTAGCTAAAAAATAATCTTTAATTTTTACAGAAATATTTTATTTAAAATAAACAAAATTCTTTTAAGCTAACTAATCTTAGAAAATGTTTTTGACCATTATGTCCCTTTAATAATTACATTAATATTCTATTAATTTATAGAAGCGTTCTCTTTTCACTATTTTTTTTGAATAAATAGTGGTTTTTCTTAATCCTTTACTATGTTAATATAATATAATATTGAATTGAAAAATATTACTTGCATAAGCACGTGGTAATTAATTGACTAGTACTTGAAAGTAGGCACATTTTGTATTCCCATCACATTGGTTTCAAGGGCACATTTGTCATTTAATAGTCCATCTGATCTTATTACATTACCACTTCATAGATGATATACTTTAATGTTTTTTTTGGAAGTAATATAATATTGTAAATATTCTCCAAAAACAGTATACGTATCTAAATAGCCCATATATTTTATATGTATAATAGAAAGCAAGTGAGACTAATATGATAAGAACAGTTGTAAATATGGCAAAAACATTTAGTAAAATTAGCAAAATAACAACCCCATTTAATTTTTTCAACTTTTTTTTTTATAATATGTGCTACTTTTGTTTTAAAAAGGTAATGGATTAGGTAAATATGTATATTTCTAAAAAAAGGGAAAACATTAATTGATAACTAAATTTTCATAATATTTTTAAATATGTTTTTTAAGTTGTTTATGCTTACCGGTCGAGCTATGCGAATCGAGCTTATGCATATTAAATATTATAAACATTTGCGCAGGCTAACTGGCCGAGCTGTACGAAGTGAGCATATGCAAGGATACCTGAACGCAAAGAACAAACATGCAAGTCAATCTAAATCCCGAATCACTAAGCTTAGCTTAGATAGAATTGCTTACCTTGAAGCAGGAATGATGATGTATTTATACGGGTTAAAAGAGAATCTTATTGTTACAACAATTGGTAGTTAGTTACTACATATGTTTTGTAGTTCCAAATAGTTCTCAGTGCTATTGGATTATTAGCTCAGATGATAACGAGATAAGGACTTTTCACCTTGTTGGAGGCTTTAAATGTAGCCCACCAAGCTTAGCAAGTCGGTGCTTATCATGTCAATTCTGGACTAGAGTTCTTTATCCAAGTGCCATGCTGTATTTTACCTGCCAAGATTGGTCCCCTCTTCGATAGGTTTGTGTGTTGACGTATCAAAGAACAATCTTACTTGGAATGATGCTGGTGTGGGATGGGCCAATACTTTATCGACAAGGGGAGTTATTAGTCACTAGAAATATAGACGTCGAGTGGACTGGAAACGACGCACTCAAGTACTCAAGCTTTTCACATTCAGGTGATCAGGGTCGTTGATGGAAGGCTACGTGTACGATCAACCCACCTCCCTCTATATATACCTATAATGACGATTTCTAAACTTCATGCAATTTGAATATTTTCACTCTCAAACCACGGTAAGTAGCTCGGTCTCTCTTTGTAGTTTGTTGTATGATAAGAAAACAATAGCCAATTGGATCTAAGAACCCTTATGGTTATGCAAACCCTAGATCACAAATGCTAAAACCCCCAAATCAAGATGATTTCAACCCAAGGAAGAAGTTAGAACGAATTTACCTTGATGATCAAGATCAAGAGTAGAGAAAACTTGTTTCAAAACTCAAGATTCGAACCACTCCACAAAATAGCTTGATCAAGGCTACTTGAATGATTCTAGCATGCAAATCTAACACTCAAGAATTGCAAAGAAAAACAAGCTCTAGGCTTTTTGAAGCAAAATAGCAACTTTCATTCAATCATCAAAATCTGTATTTCAAAGGAAACAAACTAGGCTATTTATAGCCTCCAAAACAACCCTAAAAGTAACCTAAAGGCATTTGATAGGTTGTAACTCCCAATTACATGATGGCCATAACATCCATTAGCTAAAATGTAACTTAAAACACATAAATGAAATGTTTAAAACTGAAAATATAATAAAAAGAGATTAAAATCCGAGAATTGAAGTCTTGGTCACCCTTCAAAGTCTTTGTAACCTCCCAATTGTAAATGAAGCTTCACTTGAAGTAGTTTGAAGTGTAGTTCCATTAATTGATGTATGACTTGCAATAAATGAAGCTTGAGATGCACTTAAGTTCATTGAATGCAACTCGAGTTCAACTTTGACTTCTATGAATGCATCTTGAGTTCAACTTTGACTTCCATGAATGCAACTTGAGTTGGCCATAAATGAAACTAGAGTGCATTTAATGCAACTCCGATTTGTTGTCAACTTGGACATAGGATTCTCCAACATCTTCCTTTAAATCCTTGAGCACTAAGATACTTTGGTTCATATCATTGTAGGTTTTTATTATGTCTGATAGGAGTAGTAATAACTCATGGGGAAGCGAAAGGTTGCTGATGCATAGTGGGTCATGTCATAACAGTAGATCTTTTGACAATAGATTGTCCTCCTCTAGATCGTCCTCTAATGGCTCTACTGGTGAGAGTCATAGGACCCAATATATGGAAATATAGGCTTACAAAGACTGGCCTTCTACCTCTAAATGTGGTGATAACTGTTTGTCCAAGCTCGCCAATGGATCGAGCTTTTATAAAGAATAAGTACGAGGTGCCTAGTTATATAGGGATGAGATTCCATGTATAAGTTGTGTTAAGAAACCCTTGAGAGTTGGATCTAAGAACCTTGCTAACGAACAAGACCCATAGAACTCAATCCCAAAAACCCCGAAAACAAGTATGGAAT
>NW_019104814.1:34599-53522 GCF_001995035.1 Momordica charantia | reverse complement strand
AAATTGCACAAGAAATGGGAGATAAAGCTCTCAACCAAGCTAATGAGAAAACTCACTTTTCATTCAACTTCAAATTGTGTTTACAACAAGACATCTCAAGGCTATATATAGCCATCCTAGCAAGCCATATGAAAAGTCTTAAGCAAATGAAAAGACTTGTAACTTACTAGAAATGAAAAGACTTGTAAATGAGAAGACATAACTTACAAGAAATGAAAAGACAAGCAAATGAAAAGGTTAAGAACATGGAAAGCCAACCAAAATAAGTGCAATCTCGTCCATAATGAGGGATGTGAGTGTTTGCTTGGTTTTTGAATTGAATGAGTTGACTTTGACTTGTCTTAATGGAGTTGACTTTGACCTTGACCAAGTGGACTTTGACTTGCCTTAAAAGCACTTAAAAATGCATAACTTGCACCAAATTGAAGTGCATAGTTCCAACTTCTTACACATCTTCCTTTTTTTCTCTTGTCGAGTTCAAGAACGCTTGGACACGAAGTAGCAAAGCTTGTTGAAATTTCTTAGCTCTCGATCTTGTAATCGGTCCATGAGGCATAACAAAGGTAGCTCCTTGGTTCATATCAAGTTGAGACTATAGAGAATCCATCATATGGCCATGTAGCATTTTATTTGAAGATGTTTGAGTTCAAAATCCACCTTCCCCCCACCAATTCATCCCATAAATTTTGTCCGAGTTAAATTTATCATAATTCAACTAGCTCCCAATGGATGGTAATATTGCTTTGTTGCTGGATGATGTGGTGGGCGGTGTAGGTGTAGATACAGATGGCAGAGTATTTAACTGCTAACTAGTTTTTATCAATACATACTGTAAAGAGCTTACCCAACAACCTCGGTAGATTTTACTTGACAACTACGCGAGGTGTGGGGAAATGAGTAAAAGGCCCTTCTTCCATTAAAGAATGGAAGGAGACATTGTTTTATGACTACTGAGATTGGCTGGCAAGGGATTCTGATGACAAGTTGAGCTATTAAATTTCGCACAGCTTCGATAACCTAGGTAATGTCTCTCTCCAAAGCTCGTTCCTCTTGTGTCAGCACTAACAACAATTTCATTTTTGCAGTTCTTCCTAAACCGGTGCTACGAAGGAACAAACTCATATTGTAATATCTTTGGCGTCTTCCGAAGATCAGTAGAGAAGCTCGACACTACTTAGCTATGCTCAACTATGACAATCTTATTGATTGTGGTATGCATATTAAGGAGGGGGCTAACCACACGCAGGGCAACAAGCCAACCTTCCTCAAGGCCGACAAACCGACCTCACTCAAGGCCAACAAGCAAACTCCCTAAAGATTAGGGTAAATCGTTTCCCAAGTTTTTTATGGCGATCTCTGTAGTTTGCTTCTAATCATTTTCCTTGCAGAGATGTTTCTTCCTTTTTTGGCTGGTCGGAATATGAAGAAACCAAAGAGGGCTCCAACTCAGATCCAAAGGAAAACTCTTGAGGGAAGTCATGAAAAGTCTCTTGCACTCGAGGTGGTTAAGACCGAGTAGTTGAGGCGAGCCTAATCCAGATGGTGCACGACTTTACAAAGAAAAAAAGACTCATAAGATTTATGGGTTGGCCGAGAAGAAAGTTGATACTCTAGTACTGCACCTTGGGGGTTCACTAGTGATTAAGCAAAATGAGGAAGCTCGAGACTTCAAGTTCCCTTTCGGAAGCCATTTAGGTCCTGGAGATTTGAACTCTTTGAGGCACCATGTGGTTTGGGTGAGCTTTGATCGATCTCTTGTTCGTTTCGAGCACTCCACCTTAACCATTGAAGCAACGCTTCAGCTCGTGATCGACCATGCTGTTGATGTAACTGTTCACTTGACCAGTTGTCCAATTTCATCAAACTTGTTATTAACCATGCTCTTTCCTTTAAGATCAAGCCCTTTTCTCCAAGACGCCGGCCCTTATCACGCTCTAGCTATTGGTTGCATGTAATGAATTGAGCAAGAGAAAAATATCTCTGTCAACGCTATCAAGAAGACTAAGTAGGCTCTGACTGATGTCAAGGATTCGAGGTCCAAGCTACTGGATGCAACAAATAATATAGGCAAGCTAGATGTCAACTTGATGACTACGAGGGAGTAGGTGAAAAGCGGTGAGACATGCTTCGAAGTGCCCAAAAGCGAACTAAGAAGTCCGACTATGAGCTTGTAGAGTTAAACCTTGAAGTTGTCAACCCCAAGACGGCTGAGGTGAAAAATGGCTGAAAAGCTCACGAGCGAGGAGTTATTGGACATTGCCTTCCAAAAGCTTCTCTTTTACATAGACTTCAGCAAGACCTTGAAAGACGACGACTTCAAGTTCGCTCTAACGCACCTTTGAACTATCACAAGGGTTTGGACCAGACGAGCATGAAACACTCCTATATGAAAGGTTAGACAATTTTTGAAAATGGAACTGAAGCCCATGAGGAGCTCATCCAAACATACTTAAAGAAGCTAAACGAGCTTCCTCCTTACCTCCCTTAAGATGATCTTGTGGGAAATGCTACAAGGTCCAAGATCCTTCGGGTTGGGGCTTCAATAGATGGTACTAAGGACATAGCAACTTGAGCTCGCACTTTTTTCGTATCTTTCCTGCTTCCCTCATACACTTCCTTTCTTTTACGAATAAAAAATTTGTATCTGTTGGGGCTAGGGTCTATACATATGAGATGGCCTCACAGTTTATGAACTCCAAATTTGTTTAAATGAATTAAATTGCGTCTTTTGAATTTATCATATGAGATTTGCATTCCTTTTATGCATAAATATCTAACTTTAGTCAAGCCAACCTCATATTGATGAGAAAATCTTCACCATTTTGGAAAAAATTAACTTATCCAACTCGAGATGTGAGCTCACCTCAATGGCTTAGGTCATCCAATTTAAGTTTGCATTGTTGAGCTTGTGCCTTTCAACATCTTAAGAATTTGGAAATCTCTAAGGCTTAGTTAAGGTCATGCTACTCGAGTAGTTACTTATTCATTTAGCAGCTCGAGTGGTTAAGTGCATGTAAATAGATATAGCTCGCGCAATATCAAGTTATAGGATTATGGTAGTGCGCATTTTCAAATAGCACCAGGGTGGCCCCAATATTAACGTAGTCTATGCATAGGTTAGCTTGTATGAAATACTCGTTCAAATTGGCAGTTTTTTTTTTATCTTTACCTCAAGGTTTGATTACAGTCATTTTGAGAAGGGTAGTATTATATTCATCAGTAGGATGTGCATAGAAATATGATTTTAGGTTATCCTAGCCTCTGCAGCAACCAAAAGCGGTTTGTGAAAGAGTAGAACTCATATTCCCAAGATTAAGCCAAATAGTGGCTAGTGCATTTTCCCATAGTGTATATCTTTCATATTTTCTATCAAAGCTAAGGTATGAAGCAAAGAGATTGTGTTTTATTAAATTGCTTGATACCCAAACAACATTTTATCTTAACTCATTTCCACCTAAAATGGTGGGAAGTTCAACCAATTAACGAGCCTATAAAATGAAGCATCTCCCCCAGCAGCAAAGCATCCATTTTCATCTCATTTTCATCTTCTTTTCTTTCGTTCTTAGCTAGAAAATTCGTTCATAAGCTTTAGAGTTGTGTTTTAGATGTTATTTTCTTGTATTTTCACACTTTTACTTATCGTATTGCCTTTAATTCGAGTTTGTACTTCCGTTCTTCATCTATTCCATTCTTTTAAAATTCTTAAGCCAGTTTACACTCCCTTTGTTAGGGTTGACTTTTTACTGTAGAAACATGTGTTGGTAGCCCTGTTTGACCACGTTTTTTACCTCTTTTTCATCACTATTTGCCAAAAAGGACCAGATATTCTTAAAGTAGAATATGATTAGAACATTTCTGCATAAAAGTGAAACTATACTTTAGAAAAAATATGAGAAAAATGCTGTCAAATTGTAAGAAAATAACAGTTTCTTATTTTTGCAGAATTGCGCCCGGCACATTTTTGGAGAACAAAATGGCAAAACTCACGTTTTGATTAATGAGGGGCACAGAGGATATTTCCCACATGTTCAAACACATCCCAAACCGTGAGTCCAAGTCCAAATGAGGTGGTTAGGTGAATCTCAACCCATTTCCACCTTAAATGGTGAGGAGTTTCAACCAAGTTATGATGCTATAAAAGGAAGTCATCGCTCCAGTAGAAATTCATCCCTTCCAAGCTTCATTTTATCTTCTTTTAGTTGCTCTCTAGTTGTAGAACACGTTTTTAGGATTTATATTCATGTTCTAGTTGTTCATTTCTTTGTTTTTCACACTTTTACCTTTTGTATTGCTTCTAATTCAAGTTCTTACTTCCATTTTTTGTTCATTTTGTTCTTTTAAAGTTCTTTAGTGAGTTTCAACTCCCCTCACGCTAGAGAGAGAAGAAGGTCAAGCTAGAATTCATTGTACGACTTATTTATTCATTTAAATTCAATGAAAAATACTTTCGTTATGTTTTCGTGCATTTTACTTTTCTTTGATTATGTTCTAAATTAGTTATCAACCTCTTTGTGGAATGCCTTAGTCAAAATGATTTGATTTTCAACACGCTCGGGATATTGACCAGATTGCGCCTAGCATTTTTTTTGGGTTGGTTTTTAAAAAACTTCTCTTTATATCTTTTTTCCATTCAACCGGTGGGAACTTGATTTATACACCAAAGCCCAACCTTGGGAAAGGTGAGTTAGGTAAAATAATACGAAATCGATATGGGATGTGACTTAGGCATAAACGCATAAAATATGGTCCTAGACATAGGCCCTYTGACCCGTAATGCAAGTGAGTTGGTAGATATTCTCTAGGATTGTAATCACACATAGGCATATGATTGTAGGTTACCCTAGCCTCTACAACAACCAAAAACTGTAGTGAAATAGTAGAACTTGAATCTCAAGAAAAGTCAGGAATTGCGCCAGGCCCAATTTACCCAACATAATGTGTTTTCCATGTTTTGCATCAAGACTAAGGTAGGAAGTAAAGAGGTTGAGTTTTATTACATTGCTTGATAGTTAAAACCCCAAACATCAACATTTCATCATTATTTTCTTCATAGAACACAATTGCACATTTGAACCATTTCACGGCATTACTTGATTTTGAAAAGCAACAAGCTGAGGATTCGACCTTGGATTACTTTAGAATATTCTTGTGACCGTGTGCGCTTGCACGAGTCTCTAATCTGTTTGAAGGTTGAGAAAGTCCCAACACCCTTCACGTTCAAAAGAGAAGAGGGTTAAGTTAGAACTCCTTGTAAGCCGTTATTATTAATTTAAATTCAATGGAAATTCCTCCGTTTATGTTTTCATGCGTTTTCTTTCATTTAATTATAAACTGATTTAGTTATCAACCTCTTGGTGAAATGCCTTAGCCAAGATGATTTGTGTTCGAACATGCTCGGGATTTGCTCAGATATCGTCTGACGCAATCTTGTGTTGGTTTCTTAAAATTTCTCTTTTCGTATTTTTTCCATGTGGCCACTGAGAATTTGATCTATGAACTAAAGCCCATCTTTGAGAAGGGTAGGTTAGGTAAAATAATAAGAAGCCAATATGGGATGTGACTTAGACATAATCGCATAAAATACGGTCCTAGACAAAGGTCCTCTGACCACTAAATGAAAATTAGTTGATATAATTACTTTCTAGGATTGTAAACACACATAGAAATATGATTTTAGGTTATCCTAGCCTCTGCAGCAACCAAAAGCGGTTCGTGAAATAGTAGAACTCATATTCCCAAGATTAAGCCAAATAGTGGCTAGTGTATTTTCTCATACTGTATATCTTTCATATTTTCTATCAAAGCTAAGGTATGAAGCAAATAGATTGTATTTTATTAAATTGCTTGATATTTGAAACCCAAACAACAACATTTTATTACTATTTTCTTCATATACCACACTTGCATTTTTTAACCATTTCACTTCATTACTTGATTTTGAAAGCACAAGTCCCTGAGAATTCGACCTTGGATTCCTCCCAAGTATTACTTGTGACCGTGTACGCTTGCACGTGTCTCTTTTCTTTAAAGATAGAGGAATTCCCAACACAAAGCTTAGAGCATAATCCATTGAACTTGGCATTTTGAAACCGTTTCTTGTTATCAGTTATAATGGCATGGTGCAGGCAGAAGTAGCAAACAATTTTAGTCATAAGAAAGCTTGTGATCTTGGCATCGATAATAGTTGCTAGTGGCGACTGCAATAATGGCGAACTTGGTTTGTCATTTCCTAATGGCAATGGCCGATCAATTCGATTACCCATTTATCAAAGGGTAAAGGGCTGGAGATCAATGTGAGGAGCTCAGGCAGTTGATCGATTAATGTGGCCAATTTTTTTACATCAGTAGAATTTCCTCGCAAAGTCTTCGGTGTCTTTGCTCTTCGTAGGCAGTAGTACCCTTGCCTAATTATCTTGGTAGTCATAGACCAGCTCCCAAAGTGATTGTTGCATACGCACTCGTAGATGGGGGGAGTTGACTGGCATCGACTTTGCTACGTCGGTTTCATAAGTAGACGCAAGTTTTGCTAAGGTGTCCACATTGGAATTCTCATAACAGTGAACCTAATGGATTGTGTATTCCACGAATTGGGCTAAGAGCTCTGGACCTTGATTAGATATTGCCCCATTTTGTCATACTTTGTTTTGTATTCCTTAGTGATTTGGTTCACCATGACCTGTGAATCACTGAACATTGATAGGTAGGATACTCCGAATCCTAGCGGCATACGATGTACGAATGTCGGTGATGAGGTCTTCATATTGAAGGGATCGAATCCCGCAGTAGAAGTACGTGAACGCCTGTGTTTCGATCTTATTTTAGAATTACAACGAAGAAAAGACATGATTAAATGAATAAAAGGAAAATAGTGATACATATCTTTGAAGACACCTCTTCAATGTAGACACCAACGCCACCAAAAAGTCTTCCTCGCTATCCTCTGGACATTAAGAACTTGGTTTGTGGGAACCGTCTTAAAATTGAGAGGGAAATCAAAAGATTGAGAGAGCGGTTTTCTCGTTGGAGTTTCGAAAACTCAATGAACCGAGGACCGGGGAACCAAAAAGAAAAGGGGAGAACCTCCCTTTTATAGGGAATGAGAAGTTAGGCGGAAGTTACCACTTCCACACTCACTTCCCCACTTCCCACTAGAGATTTTTCCTCCCATTTCTTTCTTTTTTCCATTTAATTAAAACAATTTTAATTAAATTAATAATTAATTAAATCTAATTTAATTAATTACAAAAAAAAGTATTAATTTAATTTAACCAAATTAACATATCCCATTAATTTAATTAAATCATATTTAATTAAATTAAACTTAAATTGTTCAACCCTATTAGAATCAAATTCTAATAACCATCTCTCATAATATTGAATTCAGTTCAAAGTAACTTTATATTATAATGTAAACATACATTATATTAGTTGCATCTCATACAATTAATTTTAATTCCCTTTAACAAATTTGAACAATTCAAATTATTTCAGGACTAAATGCTTTTAACTATCCTTTATGAGCTAGCAATTGGACCTAATGAACATACAGACCAGAAGTTCCAATGATACGAGATTAATTGATTAAACTCATTAACCATATGAATCAACATTCGTTAACTGTCGGTCACTCCATTAAAGACCCACAGTTGCACTCTTCTCATTATCGTTTTACCTCTATGTTACGTCTTGTACCTTAAGTACCACTGATCCTCTAATGAACAACCCGGTTATGGCCCGATCAATAACCGGAAGTCCCGCTCGGGCCACTGAGAGGGTGGGACCCCTTATTCATATCCTAGAGTCAGAACTTAAGAGAATACTCATCTACTTACCCTAAAGTCGGGAAAGAGTGAATTTCATCTTGTGTAGTTATGTTCCCAGATCCCCACTCGGTCTTGTCCCCAAAATGGTAGGAATATTGAGTTGGCGACTTGGGTCACTATCACCCATACAAATCAAAGTACGCTCCCTAACAGGTAGAAGTCCATAACTCACTCAGGATTGAGATCGAGTTACGTGGTCATCCTAGCTAACGGTGTTACAACTAAAGATTAATTATTTCGCGGTCCAGTCTTATACAAACTCATTGTGTAGGATACCCCTCACTCCCATGTCTCCACACGAACGACCTCAATCAAGTCATTTGTAATTATTACAAAGTGGGTCGTATCCATAATGTTACCAGGATAAGGTACCCAACCTTATCTATACAATATAGACCCTTTAGGTTACTATTGGAACACTATCCACATGTATATCGAATATATGCGGTATATATATACACTGTATATCAAATATATACATTGTATATTAAATATATATACTGTATATCAGTTATATACTATTCCAATTACTAAGGAAACGTGTGACAACCTTTCATAATAGTTTGCTGCTCTTTGCACTACCAATCTATGCAATATATTGTTAGTATATGATAGGGTCCAAACTACCTTACCTCATGCAATAATTTTTTTTTTATGCTGGCGATTAACATCATGAGGGGAAATTTTACTTACCAAGAAATTGGTACATCAACATACCAAGGAGGTTCCACAATTTATAAGAGTTGTTCGTCAGTAAAAGATTCTTAAATGGCATACTACTTTTGTTAGATATTAACTTTAACCTTAATATGTGGTAAGCAACTTGGTTCTTCTTTTCCTTTCCTGTCTTTAATTTCTATTTATATTTAACTCAAACCTTGTTGCTATTCATCTAGGTTTATCATCTTGTTTCTTTTATTTTTAGAATAAGTATTTTAAAGCAGAGTGGTCAGTACATGGAATTACCTTAGTACTAACTAAGTAAACTCTAAATTTGTCCAAATTGAAAACAACTGCTAATAACATTTTATGTATCTTATTGGCATATTACACATGGTGCAACATTTTATCTTTGGTTTGACCAAGCATGCACAATGATTCAGATATTTTAGAAAATTCCATGCACTCCATATCAAACTCAAATATTATTTTATGTTTAACATCATGCACAATGGCTCAAATATTTTAGAACATTCCGTAACAAAACGACGGTAGAAGCAAGCATGCCTATAAAACTTCTAACTCTCCTTACCGAAGACGGTGGCGGGAGCTTAATGATGAGTTCAATCTTGGCTCTCTCAACCTCCATGACCTTATTTGAGATCTGATGGCCTAGCAATATTCCTTCTTCTATCATAAGATATGAAACTTTTCTCAATTGAGAACAAGCATGATCTTCTCAAACTGCTCATTAAATTTCTCCATATTTTCAGACATGGCCCAAACGTCCGATCTCTAAGGTATCCATAATGTTTGAGAAGATTGCTATCAATAAGAAGGTGCATTTCTAAGCCTAGTTGGCATTCTTATGAATGTAAATGTTTCTTAGGGACACGTGAAGTTGGCCTTATTCTAGTCGTCTGGGACAATGATATTTGGTTGTACATAGAGTAACCATTTAAAAAACAATAGTATTCTTTCCCGACAAGTTTATAAAGCATTTGGTCAATAAATGGTAAAGGGAAGTGATATTTTTTGGTTACGTTATGCAGTTTGCAACCATCTATGCAAACTCTCCATCGAGATGCATTCGTTATGGGGATAATAATTCATTATCATCATTTGAAATTATAGTCAAACTACCTTTTTTTTACAATGCATTTAATCGGGCTTACCCTACTACTATCAAATCCAAGGTATATAACTTATGCATCTAACGATTTAGAATCTCTTTCTTGACAACTTCCTTCACTTCTGGGTTAAGTCTGCTCTGATGCTTTCCTGAGTTGTTGGTTCCACCATCTAGAATTATATTGTGCGTGTAAAATGATGAGCTAATTCCCCTTATATCAGTTAAGATTAAACCTATATCACCTTTTTATACTTCGAAAGCACCTCTGATAAGTTTGACATTCCACTGTAGAAAGTTTATTGTCAGGGCATGTTTAATTGTAAAAACGACCCATTTTCCTTCGTATTTTATAAAAAGTGCTTGGATATTCATAAATACGATAGAAGAAGAGTCTGGGTAAATTACAATATCGGGTGTTTTGAGTTTAATTGAGATAAGACGTGGTCAAACTTGGCAAAAACTCACAATTTCCACTTTGCAGGAACTATGCACCTGTCGCATCAAAACGAACATTTTGCTTATGAGGGACAAGAGAGTCATCTCACATTTGGATTGTTTTAACAAATTGAGCCCAATCCATGTCAAAAAACATTCCATTAGGAAAATATCGACCATTTCCTCCTATTTTCATGGGAAGTTCAAACCAACTTGAAGCTCTATATAAGTAGAGCCCCCTTAGCTATTCGATAATCATTTAGCATCCATTTCACTTTAATTTCAGCCATAGGTGATAGTTTAATTTCATTGTATTTTTTTTCCTTTGTTATTTTAGTATTTTCGTAACCCTAGCTTTGGTAAAATGTTGTTACATTTTGTTCTTACTTTAATTTAAGTTCAATTCACTTGTTCTTCTTCTATTTCACTTCATTAATGTTCTTTAGCGAGTTTTAAACTCCCTTCAAGCTCGAAAGAGAAGAATGTTAAGCTATATCTCATCATACTTCATTATTTTTCAATTAAATCAATGAAAATTATTTCTCTTATTTTTTCTTGCTTTTTCATTTCTTTTATTATGCATTAATTTAGTTTCCAACATCGGTGTGATATGCCTTAGGGAAAATTATTTAATTTTAACACGGTCGGAAAAAGCCCAGAATGCGTATGGCGCATTTCTAGGTTGGTTTTTAAAATATTTTCCTCAAATCATTTCTTAGGTTGACTACTAGGAAATTGATCTATACATCGAAGTCTAATAATGAGAATGTTAGGATAGGTAAAATATTAGGAAACTAACATGGGTTGTGACTTAGACATAAGTGCATAAACCACAATCCTAGACATATGCCCTCTAACCCTTAAAAGCACATTATAAGATTGTAACAACACATAGACATAATATGATAGTAGGTTACCCTAGGCTTTTGCAACAGCCAAAACCAGTTCATGAAAGAGTAGAACTAAGATTTCCAAAAATGATTTCCAAAAATTGCCAAGTAGAGCCTGGCACTTGTTTCGCTGGTGTGTTTTTTCTTTCAAAGTTAAGGCAGGAAGCATAGGAGTTGTGTTTTATTTCTTTATTGATAATTGCACAAACAAATCACACTTTATCACCCACTTTTACCCATAAAACTTGATTGCAATTTGAACAATTTCATTTCATCGTATTCGTTTTTAAAGCAAAAGTCCTTGAGGATTCAACCTTGGAATCACTTCCTTGTATTACTTGTGACCATGTACATTTGCACGTGTCTCTTATCTTTCGAGGTAGAGAATATACCAACAAGTTTTTGTGTCATTACTGGGGACTTATTTTCAAAGTTATTTTATTTTTAAGTGAATTGTTTTATATAGTGATTATTGTATATCTCTTTTTTTTTATTAATTGTATATCTAACCTTAAATGGTTGAATTTTGTGTATGAGCCCAAAAATAATTTCTTGTGGGAGTCCCTAAGGATGTTAAGGCAAGAATAGAGATCAAGAAAAAAAAAGGAAAAAAATGAAAAAGTATGAGATGTTACTTGTATTTAACCAAGAAATTGGCAGGAGTGTTTGAAATGGATGCGCAAATGATGTATAATCTAAACATGGGAAGTAACATGGCCATAACTCCTGTTTGTCAATTTGGTTGTTTATATTGTGGTGAGTCACCATTCAATCGAATATTGTCTATCTAATTCTTTATATTTTTATTCTATAGATTAGTCAAGGAACCAACAAGATTCCAATGCTTATTCAAATCCATACAACCAAGATTGTAAGGATCATTCAAATTTCTTAAGTGGAGAGCATCGACCTGAAAGTATACATCCATATGAGCATTCATTCCAACCATAATTTTCGACACAACCTCAACAGAAGTATGAATAACTATGGATGCCAGAGCAAATACAATCGTCTGAAATTTATAGTCTTGAAGAGATGATGATAGAATATATGGCGAGAAATGAGACAGTAGAATGTAACTTGGTGATCAAAATGGAGCAAATGGTTAGTGAGTTGAGAATAGTCCACCAGAAGCATTGCCTAACAATATAGAAAAGCAAGGTGAGACAATAAACGTATGGAGCGAGCTTGAATATGAAGAACCTGAGCTCTTAGTGGGCAATGATGATCCACCGACGTTTGATGTGATAAAAGAGGTAGAGAAGAATAAGGAAGTTGAACAAAAGCAACCGATAGAGGGTTAGTCTGCCACTGCCCACTCCACTGGTTGAGTACCCTTTGAGTTGCCTCAAACACCCGGAAGTATGGTAAATTTCATTCCTAATTAACTCTTGCCCCGTTCGGTTTTGAAGAAATTGGAAGATATTAAAAAGTTGTATCCATCCCCAAGAACTACCCCATCTATGATTGTTAAAGATTCTGAAATTAATCAATTACAAGGGAGAATGACTAAAGATGGGGAGGGAAATAGCCAAGAAAAGGTTGGGCAAGAGAGTGGAATGAAATGTAATGAGGACTTGTATGGTCGTATTGAAGATTTAAATAAGAGATGACAAGAATAAGTGGAAAGGTATATGAAATTGAGTGAGGAGCTATGAGCTATGATAAATGGCATGATCGCCCTAAATTTGAAAGCACTCAACCATCCCCCATATCCGAGCCTATATAGTCATCAATATCGTCGTTAACTATCATTGTGGGCATAGAATGCGCAAAATAGGGCAGTGGACACTCTAATCATCATACCGAGCCTTGGAATATTCAGATTGTGCAAGTGTGGAGATTCATTGTGAAGAAGTGGTAGGCGCATTCTTGGACACCACACCACCGTCCATAATTTATGGTATTTCTTCCTCAAATTTTGCAAAACCTAATATTTCTAAATTCCCGTCTCCTCTCCTTCTTAAGGTTTGTCTCATTCACTTTAGAATTTTAATGCTTCTGACCCGAATTTCGTTGTTACTATAGAAAGCTCAAAGGAAGAAGTTTGCTTGGCTGAGGTAGTGAAGAAATTGCAAAAAGGGAAAAAGCCAATCCAGGAAGTGTCAGGCGCAATTCCGCGACCTCGCACTCGAGATACTATAGCATGTTTGGCAACCCATCAAGCAAAAAGGTATAGAATAGTTGAAGAAACTAAAGATCACTTACTAGCGCTCGATGAAGTGGAGCCTGAGGTAAACGAGCCACAGTCAGCAAGAGCTAAGAGGGTTCAAATAGAGGTTAAAAAGATAGATTTTGTAGATCGAGAGCTCTTAATCGAGAAATGCTTCGATGAGGAACAAGAGCTCATTCTACAGTTCATTAAGAGCCAACTTTTGAAGCATGGATGGGAGACTTCATTTGCACCCCTAAACACGTTTATGAGAAATAGGTGGAATTTTATGCTGCCATTCACCCCATAGAGGAGACTCTATGCAAATTAGGGGCAAATTGGTAAATTTATCTCGTACTATTAGTAATACTCAAATTGGTTTACCTGATGTCTTTAATTCAATAGGTAATGAGCTCATTGTGCACCCGTATTTATAATTTGTTCACAAATTATTTATTCAATAAATAGTTATCTTATTATTTCTTTGCATTACTCATATTTTAACAAACTAAGATCCAATTTATGTAACTGGAACAATATATATTTGATATACATTATATATTTAATATACAATTTCTATATTTGATATATAATATATATTTAATATACAATGTACATATCTGATATACAATATATATTCAATATACAATATATATTCAATATACAAGTGGATAATGTTCAACTAATAACCTAAATGGTCAATAGTACACGGACAAGGTTGGGTACCTTTCTGGTAACACTAGGGATACGTCCCGCTTTGTAACAGTTACAAATGACTCTATCAAGGTCGTTCATGTAGTGACATGCGAGCAAGGGTCCTATACAATGAGTTTGTATAAGTTCGTACTGTGAAATCATTAATCAATAATTGTAACACTGTTAACTATTTATATTAATATTTCACAGGATGATCATGTAACTCGATCTTAATCCTAAATGAGTTACGAACTCCTGTCTAGGAGTGTTTTGTCCTTTGATTTGTATGGGTGATAGACCCGAGTTGCCGACTTAGCTTCTACAATTTTTATGATGGACCGAGTAGGAAGTTGGGAACTTAACTACACGAGATGGAATTTACTCCTTCTCGACTTTAGGGAAATAGATGAGTGTTCCCTTACATGCTGACTCTGGGACTTCAACAAGGGGCCACACCATCTCACTGGCCTAAGAGGGACTTCTGGTTATTTGTCGGACCATAACCGGGTTGTTCATTAGAGGAGCAGTGATACTTAAGGAGCAAGATGTAACTCAGGGATAAAACAGTAATTTGACCCAGCTAAAGTTACGAGCACTCGTGAGGATTGACTTACCTTCGATGGTCAATTTCCGTGGACACGAAAAATTTTGCAGTGAGAAGAGTTCAGCTGTAGATCTTTAGTGGAATGATATGCAGTTAATGAATGTTAATTAATTAACCTCGTATCGTTGAAGCTTCTGATCTGTAGATTCATTAGGTCCCCTTACTAGCTCACAATAGGTAAAACGATGATCAATATTTGGAAAGAATTTGAAATGTTCAAATTATACATCAGGGAGTGTATATAATGTATATTATGATACATTATATATGTAGTTTATTTTTTAATAAATATTCAATAATTAAATTATATGTTGTAAGAGAAATATATGAATAAGATTCAAATAACTAATATGAATTGAATTCATATTAAAACTATAGGTTATACCAGAGAGGTTCATTTGAATATGATTCAAATATATAGTTTTAATTAAATATCTGATATTTAATTAAAAGTTAAATGATTAATTGTTAATTATTTATTTATTTATTTAATATTTAGCTTTAAATTAATTAATTATTAATAATTAAATTAGTTATTTAAATCAATTAATTATTACTTGATTTAATTACTTTATTTATTATTAATTAAATTAAACGAATAAGATATCATGGTGGTGTTGGGATTTCCCCTAGATTCAAGAGAAAATATCTTATATGAAAAAAGATAAGATATCCTAATGGTCTTAGGATTTTCCATCTCTATAAATATAACAGTAAGTTAAGGCTAAAAATATCTCAACTCTCTTACTCTCTTAATCCCTTGGAATTAGATCCCACAATCCGGATTCTCAACTGAGAGACTTAGCGAGAAAGATCAAGTCGTGTTGTCTCATTCGGATTACACGAAGAACAGTCTTCAAAGGTAAAATCCAACATTCTTCCCTGTTTTATATTTTTTTGTGTTTAAATTTCAAAAGAAGTTCAAGAACGCATGCTACTGCTTTCGCTCTATGATTCACATCATGTTCAATTGTGCACCCATCAGACAAGCAAATTGAAGAAGCCTATAGACTTATTTGTAGGCCTAAAGGAACATGGACCGTATCATCAACCGAAGTTCTATCTTTAACACCACTTGATCTCGATGACAAGGCCACGTTTTGGTCCTATGTAGTAAACAACTAGTTGATACCAACATCACACGACTCTTCCATCAACAGGGCCAGGGTGATGATGATTTATTGCTTAAATGAAGGGGATTGAGTTCAATTATGGCCAGCTTATAAGAGATCAAAGTCGAGTTTGTTCGGAGAAAACGGTAGCCTCTCTTTGCTTTCTTGTGCTTATAACCGACTTGTGTTTAAAAGTAGGAGTTGAAGCGAACAATGAGGACGCTGTGACACCTAAGAAGTCGGTCACATCAATGAGCCAAGTTAGGGGTATTATTTGGTTTGTGGAGAAGACTCTCCTACTACCGTCATTGCTCCCAAGACTCGATGAGTAGTTACTAAAGAGCAATATGACGTGTTGGTGCAGAAATACACCTTTCTCTTGGCCACTCAACACGCTACATTTGAGTTTCTTGAGAAATTTCATGGATCCAATACACCTTTTCTCCCGGATGAGTTGAAAGTCGATCTACCATCATCCTCACGGCCCGCTGCTCCTACCACCGCTTTTGCTTTCGATAATTCTTCTTCTAATGATGTTTAGGGGAGTATTTCCCTCATTTTACTTCATTTCTTGATCTTGACCTTGTTTACTTTTGATTTTTATTTTCTTTTGGACTTGATTAATTAGGATTAGTTTTTAGTGTAGGTCGGGTTTGGGTGCTTCTAATTGATGAAATGCTTGTTTTCTTTTATTTTGTTTCAAATGCCATGAGTTCAAGTTTAGTATATCGTTTTTTAGCTAGTTATAGGTTTGTCCTAAGCTTATTTGATGACATCTTTTCAAAATTTCTAGCATGCTTATTTTGTCAATGAATTGCTTTATGTTGTTCTTTGTTTTTGTATCACGTCGATGAAGATAACTAAGGTCATGAATAGGTTGGATTTCTTAGTCTTTTTTATCCAGCGATATTTCATTTTTCACTCTTGTTTTGTTCATAAAAATGTGTTCTGCTTCTTTTGTTCTAAGGTTAAACTTTTTCATCATCATAGGAAGTATTTGTCCTTTTCTATTTACTTTTTCGGAAAAATAGTAAAATGAAAGAAAAATGAAAAAGAATCCAAGAAAAAATCAAGTAATTAAAAAAAGAGTGACTTCGTGAAATGGGTTGTGTTAGCATCTTTGGGGATAGTATCCTCTATACGAAACTGACTTCGTGAAATCCATTGTTGATATCATTTTATGACTAGGTTGCTACCTAAACAAGAGACAATTCAATTTCATCAGATATATTGGCGGCAATAATAACAGGTATAGTATCATATTTTCCTAAATAAGCATATTTGAGATGGTTGCGTAAGGGTTTCTACTCCAAGTAACGAGGCTTGATTATTGTTGGTTGGATCACTTTAAATTCGCCTTCTTTCAAATTAAGAGGCTAAAATTTTCCTTTCAGTAATAGCAAGGTGGTCGTCGCCTCGATACCTTCCTCCTTTGATTCATTTATCTCATATTCCATTTGTAGAGTAAACACGTCATTAAACTCATCACAAGAAACAGGGTCGATGACATGGATGGATGTGCGTTCTTCTATCTCATCTGGATATTTCCAAGCATTCATCATGTTGAAAGTAACTTGTTGGTCATCCATCTGAATTATGAGCTTGCCTAGTTGGACATTGATCAAGGCTCCACCTATAGCTAAAAATGGACATCCGAGAATAATAGGTATTTCTAAATGTGCTTTACAGTCAAGAGTAATCAGCAATAATAATGAAATAAGCAAGGAAAATGAATTGGCCAAACTTACTAATTCATCCTTAACTCAACTCTTTAGTTTTGTTGTTAACCTATTGGACATCCGAGAATAATACGTATTTCTAAATGTGCTTTACAGTCAAGAGTAATCAGCAATAATAATGAAATAAGCAAGGAAAATGAATTGGCCAAACTTACTAATTCATCCTTAACTCAACTCTTTAGTTTTGTTGTTAACCTATTGGAAGGTTATAAGGTGACAATTTTGAACCTTGATTCTCCTACTTCTAAACATTTAAATACCGACCGAGGCATCATATTTTACTAGTGCCCAAATCACACAATGTCCCATCTCTCCCTCATATAGAGCATGAAATTGTGAAACTCCTCGAATCTTTAAGTTTAGGGGGAACCTTATTCGTAATGATATTACTACTACTTTCTGTAAGGTCCACAGTTCCAAATTCTCCTAATCTCTTATTTTTAGTTATAATATTTTTCAAGAATTTCGCAATAGTTTGGCCTTTGCTCTAAATCCTCAGTCAAAGGCATGATAGTGTTCAACTACTCGAAAATGTATAAGAACTTACAAAACTGAGTCTCTTGGATTTTCTTTACCAAGCACCGGAGAAATGGCGAAGGTGGTCAATTTCTACTAATTTGGGAAGGTGGTCGTCGCCTTATCCATAACTAAAGAGTCGATCTTACCCAATACTGATGGCACCTCTCGCTCAAATACCTTTTGATCATCTTGTCTGTGTGGTGGATACATATGACTCACCCCTCCTATGTAGTTGGTTATTCCGGTCCATCTAATTCCTTCTTGTTGTCGTCTTGCAATGCTCTTTTCCATAACTCTTTGAATTTTCTGTATGGACAGGCAATAAACCGTGTTGTAGGTATTTGAATAAGGATTGAACTTATGTTGGCTTCATTGACCTACATAATAATCAGAACTAGGGTTACAAGAACCACTTTTACAATAATGATTCTTACGGCAATAAACACATGAAACTTCAAACATTTTAATTAATAGATGCAGGCACATGGGCGATGGCTACATTATGTGCCTTGGGCAAATTTTTTAGCATCTAAGACATAGAACACACTTAGGTGTTTGGTTATAAAATGATATCTAACTCCAAGACACTCGCCAAAGTTTGCTTCCTTGGTGTAGTGGAATGTTCTAACTCCAACCCCGATACGAGGTATATTTTATAATTATTATAATGGAATGAATTGTTATTTTCCGTTTCTTTATGATAAATGTACGCAAATAAATTTTATTTTGTAGAAACACTACTACAAAATTGGTCTGCAATGTCAGTTGTCAACTGACATCATACATATTAGATGTCGGTTTTCAAACCGACATTAATCCGGGTGTTATCGTATCGTACAATGTCGTTTCTCAAACAATGTCAGTTGCCAACTAACATCAATAAAACCGACATTGTATATGTTCGATGTCGGTTATTTCAATGTCGGTTCCCAACTGACATTAACCGTGGTGTCATTATAGCCTACGATGTCGGTTGGTCTGATGTCAGTTCCAGACCGACATTGATTGTCCATATAATGTCAGTTAATTACCGACATTGATAGATCCGACACCATTCCTCTATAATTGACATTGTTTTCGTTCATAATTACAATGTCAGTTCTAAACTGACATTGTTTTTTACAAAACCTGAAACAAAAATATGAATAAAATATTCCACAT